>JBAMJV010006880.1:0-95241 GCA_037951105.1 Echinarachnius parma | reverse complement strand
TATACATTTTTGAAAAATGTCGGCATTTTTATATTTTGTTTTAAATCACGCATAAATCTGGGCCCAGATTTATTCGATCGGATAAATTTATTTGATAATTTCAGCCGTTTCTGACCGATTTTGATCAAATGAAGTTATTCTGCCATTACAATTGTATCTCCTTTCAAACTTACACTCAGTTTGTCATTACCTAACCAACAAGAATTGTGCAGCGCCCTCTATACACAACTGAACTACCCCTTTAACTTAGCCATATCCAATCGAAACAAATACATTTCTGCGTAAATGTTTAAAAACACGATGAAGAATTTTAATTGCCAAGAAAACATGACACTATCAAGCGAACTGTAATTATTTGGCTTATCACCGCTTTCTCTGCATTCTTGATTAAATGTACTTCATCTTGATAATTATATCATGTTTAACTATTTATATGTATTCATGTTTATTTTGAAACAATACATTTAATTTTTGATTATAACGAAAATCTTTTTTCAGAAACTTATGGACCCCCCAAATCACTTAAACTGTTACTGGTTTACATGTTTTTACCTGTTTTATCAGCGTCTATACTAGAGAACGAACTATTTGATTTAATTTCCGTAATAATTATATCATGGCATGAGCATGAATAATCACATTATTTCGAAACATTCGGAATAGAAAACGATGGAAATTTCGACCCGCCAAAACAGCCTCGACGAGTGCATAGCTTGGTCGGATTGTTTGAGGGGGGGGGGGGGGGGGGAGGGGGGGGGGTCACGCGAATGATTGGGTGGCACACATTATATCTGCACACATGTCCCCTTGTGTTTGTATTGTTTGTGTCAAATTACCCGGGGGCACGAGCCCCCCCCCCCCCCCCCCCCCCTCAGCCCCCTTGTCCCCGTAGGTAACACACTCGCCCCGTCCCACATCAGATGAACTGCAATTATTTCGCCTGTCTCCGACTGTCTGCATGCAGTTTGATTGAAGGACTTATTTTACATAATAATCTCCTCCACTGACAGCCACAATGCGATTATAATCATATTTGACAATTGTTCGCCTTCCGCCGGCCGATGGCACCCGTCTGGTAAAAGGACGGGATGCAGCTTGCATGGGGGCTGTCCCTAAATGTAATTATTCAATTTATGACTATTTCCTAAAGAAATGATATATGATGGAGAAAGAAAATGTACCGTTCATCCACGAAATAATCAAGGGAGAATTACCTTTTAAATAGATCTAGTACTGTGTTGACATGTGCAAAAGGTGATGAGTGGTTGATACGATGTATATTGTTGTTATCTGATATGTCCACTGGGTGTTGTGTAAAAAATTCAGGTTAAATGGACGCTATATGGCTCTGGTAATGAGCAAAAATGCAAGGTGATATTTCACTAACTCATTGCACTGACTTTGTACACGGTTTTCGAGGTCCTGTGGATAATTTACTATTGTGAACCCTTCAATCGTAAATATCTTTTTAACGAAAGGGAAATTTGAAAAACCGAAACCATGCTTTTGTTGTTAATACGAAAACAACAAGGAATGAGGGAACCGCTAGAATTCCAATTGGATTTGAGGATTTGGTTATTTTTCTATTATACACATTATGTTGTATCAAATTAAAAGACGGTGACGTGTTTAGTTTGATAATAACCAACCCAATCTAACCGATGGTTGGTTGTTTGTCGAGTTGTTGGTTATTTGGGCAGCAGTGGGGTGGTCATCTAAATGATTACCGGAAGGCGCGCCTCTGATGAATATGCCGTTATAATAGTCTCTTGTACCCGAACAGATATCAATTTGTCAGTTTTTGTATGACAGCCAGCTAAAAAGTCCATAATTATTGTCGCATACCTTTGAGGAACTTATTGTATGGCCATTTGCTCCATCTTCGAAACCCATTTTACCCAATTATTGATTGGTGAATTGAAATGTTCGATCATGCTAATTTTCACCATTTTGGTAGGGAGGGGGGGGGGGGGGGGAGGGGGGGTGGGGCACAATCTAAAATAATTCTTTTTTCGCGAGCACGGCTGTAACCTAGCTGTACCATAAATATAGGTTTTCTCGGCCAATTTCGTAGCTTCTCATTTTTTTTATAAGCGTGGTCATTCAATTTCGCGAATTGAGCTGAAGGCTTGCAATTGTGGTTCAAAATTGCATTTTGTTCATACGATTTAGCTCTTTGGTCCAAGTGATTTACCAGTTTTAGCATTAATTTTAAAAACACGCCTATTGCATTCAATTTCGCCAACGATTCACGGAAGGCGGTGTTACTTAATCACGAATTTCTCGCCTTTTAAATTGAATGACAATTTTACGAAATAGAAACACGTTTTTAAATCGAATGCAAACAAAATGTTTTTCGAAATGATCGTTATATCAATTCGAATGCTAAAAAACGAATTTGAACTGCAAATACAGCTGCGGTGACAAAATCGGCGAAAATGAATGCACACAAAATTTATTCGTGTTGCTAACTTACGACATTGAACGAGAAATCCTATATTAACGAAATAGAGATTAGGGGCGAATATTATGTTTGCATCAGTATCTACTTTGGATATGAACATGGAGGCTATATCTACGTTAATAAATCTTGCAATGTGACAGTATTTTAAAGGGATCTAGTGAAACTTTGTTGACATGTGCACAAATTGTCAAGTTTGTTGTTGATAAAATGGGTATTTATGTGATCTGATGTGTCCACTGAGTGAATGATGCGTATGACCATTCCATGATAAATGAACGTCATAATTATGACCAAGAAATGAGCGAAATTGCAATGTGTACTCAGTTAGTGCTAATGAGTTAGCGAATACTACTTTGAAAGTAGTATTCGATCGCTAACCGAAACCTGTCCCATGCTTGTATTGCTAATATGAATACAACAAGGTATGATGGAACCGCTAGAATTCCAATTGGATATTGAGGATTTGGACAATGTTACTAGTCCCTTTAATGTTACATCCTAAACCTACTCCTCTAAAAAAAAAAGCTGAGACAATTAAGACATCTTAAGCCCTCCGCACACAGAGCCGACTCGACCCGATCCGACTGGTTTTCAGTCAGTTCAGCTCAGTATACGTTGCCTCAGGACTCTCAGTTTTTGCCGGTCAAGAGCCAATCGGAGATCCGTCGAGGCCGATTCAACATGTTGAATCGGTCCGACTGAGCGAAACCGACTCTAGCCTGACTGAAAACCAGTCGGATCGGGTCTAGTTGGCTCTGAGTGTGGAAGGCTTTAACTCCTGGTGAATATCATTAAGGTTTATTATGGGGAGCATACGTTTTCAAAGTGAAAGCGACACTAAACTTAATTATACAGCTTTGATATATAATACAGCAATAATGAATCCTGGAGTAAGCTTTTAACATGTAGCAGATTTAAGATGGGATTGGGTGCAATGCATACAAATGTCTTAAAATAATTTGCCATGAAATGTGCGCGCATCCATTTACGTAAAACGGGACTATCAATTTCCTCTTTATCATAAGAGCTCATAAAGAAAATAATAAAAACGGGTATATAACAGAAGAATCTACGCAAGTCTTGATATGAGTTATTTTCTAAACCATTGCCTGCCTGTAACGTGATTGTCCCATACCATAAACCAATCGAAAGTGGTATTTTGTAGGAGGCAAACGGTTAAATTACTCGTAGCAATATACCCGGGTGAAATAAGAAGATTCGGTTAGACTATTCTACATTTACCGCGATCCCTTGTATTCTTCGAATCGCCAATCACAATCACCTTGAAGTGATTGTGAATGTTATACGAGAAAAGGGTGAACGCGGTATAAATTACCTTTTATATGCATGTTATATGTGGCATGTTCGAAACGGTTCGGGGCACTCTACTACTAATGCATGAGCATCATAAAGTCAACTATAAAATTTCAATCCACCTGCATTTGTATATTCCCTCTCCACTTCCACCTTACCCCCCCCCCCCCCCCCCCCTCCCCACCCACCTTACCCCATCTCTCTCCATTTCTTCTCTACTTATTCTCACTGTATATTTTATACAAATACAACATAATATTTAACTTATTCATGCAAAAATGTGTATGGTAATCCTCAATTGTATATCTTAATAATTATATGCTTGTATAATTCAATATACGTATCAAAGAATGAATATCTAGGCAGGAACATTGGCAGACTTGTAAAGAGGCATTCACGGATGCTAATCAACTGTAAATGTACTGACTTCCATTTTCTGTGTTATAATATGTTTAAAGTGGATGGCATATCGCTTTCAAATACAACTTTTACGATATATCTCGATATGAGTAATCAAATAAGTTGAAACAGTTTATATTTTTAGAGGAGTAAGGTTTGATTTGATATCAATTTATTGTAAATTCAACAAAAACATACATTACTAATTCAGGGGTGTTCATTCGGTGTAAAATATGCTCTATGTTGCTCTGTATGTATACGTTATGCTGCAAGTCTTATACATTTATAAATATTTCCCCTACTTATTGTAGAACATAATAACTTGATTGCATAATTAATGATGCAATAGTCAAACATATTAATACCCCAATGTCTGATTCATTAATAGAAGTACGAATACGATAAACCATGTACAGTATAAACTTAGAAACTATTACTAATAGTTTTTCTAAGCTTAAATCGTGACGTTTCTCGAATGCATTTTTTTTTATAAACAACTTGGCCCATACTATTAATACAACCACAATAGCTAAAGTATGTTTCAAGTTATTAATTTTTACAAAGTTTAGGTGACATGGATGATAGGGCAATAAGTAAGCAATGCAAGGTTTTCTTAGGCACCAACTTTTGGTTATCTGGCTGAGCATTTATTACCTAACTAAAGTCAACCTATTTGGAAACTAAAACTATTGCATACTTATAGCCCATCATTCAAAATACACCTAGCATAAAACTAAGCTAGTGTGATTCTATGAATAATTGGGCATTGCATTATGATGCGATGATGTCTGATTTTGTTTGTGTTAAAATAGAATCACGTGTGATAAACCGCAATAAAAACCAGAGTACCTATATTGTATATATACATGTGCGTGTTCAAATCGTGAAGGACCCAAAGAGTAACAATGTTAATGTCTCTTTATTTTTGTCTTGAACTATAAACGACATTCGGATGCATTTACGTTGATATAAACAACTGCCCGAAAACATTTGCATCATTGTGTTTCCTTCCTCGATACATACCCGCGTACCTAGGGCAAGGCTATCTATATAATTGCGCCATCCAATAAAGAAATATTCTCATAAAAACGGAGCTATATGCGCGCCAATCAGATACACGCCTATCTTATCTACCAATTTACGTTCATGTATTGTTTCATCACGCCCGATTTATTTATAGTAACAATACAATTTAGAAGCACTTTCGTCAAATTACATCGTGTCAATTCATTTCCGAATGCCATAACATGGAATCTACACACGAGGGTTGGATATGAAATGGGCCGGTTAACTGAGTTCATGACCATAGGCCTATACGTGGCACCGAGGGAGGGGGGGGGGGGTAACTAGGGGTTGCTGCAGCAGCCCCCCCCCCCCCCCTCCCGCTCTCTACAGTCCCGATAGTTTTGAAAAATGTCATTTTATATGCGCCAGAATAACATCATAATGTGAGCAAAGTCATAGCAGTTAAGAGCACTCTCCTCGCACTGCCGGACAAATTAAAATGATCGGATTGGGATGCAGAAATACTACTTGGGGGGCGAAAAACACTATATTTTGAGAAGAAATAAGTAAACTTTGGACAACTTTTTAGTAGTGTAGGCTTTTTTGTTTTTGTGTTATTTCATGTCATTGTATTATTTGTGTTCGATCGTAATGATTTTCAGGATACTGATATTCAAGCAATACTGGACTCCATGGAATACCAGCCATATTGCGCTGAATGGGATTCTCCGATTATATTTTGTTTTATCCATGTACAATGAAGTAGTATTCTTTGTAATGTTGTTAATTTTTATTTCGGAAAATAGCCCAAATACAAAAAGTGGAAAGGAAAAAAATGCCTCAGGGAACCCCCCAGTAATTAAAATAGTACCCTACGCCCATGTTCACGCCACAGGGAAGCATCGGCCCATTTTGCCGCTGAGGTGCCTCATCAAGAGCGATATTATCTGGCGCTGTAAAGTGCACCCAGCTTCGACGTCAATCTTCCTCCTCCCGTTTCGACCACTTTGACATTCGCCTTGATCTAAATAACAATCTCTCTCTCTCTCCCCAACCCAACACCGACCGAATCATTCTAGTCTCCTCCACCCTTCTTCCCTCTTCTGAGCACCCTATCTCTCTTTATTCCTCACCTTCCTGTACTTCCTTCATATAAGCTTCCCACTCTTCAACTCAACATCTTTCTTTCCTTCCCTTTCGCAGCTCCCCCTCTCCCCTCCTCCTCCTCCCCATAACCATCCCGCTCTCCCATCTCGAGTCTCCTTCTCCCCCGCCCTCTCCCCTTCCCACTCTCTTTCTCTCCATGCTCCTCCTCATTCTCCCCATAACCATGCTGCTTTCCGCCTCCCACTCCCCCCCCCCCCTCCCCCTCTCCCTCTTTACCCACCTATCACCCTCCTCCTCCCCATCTCCATCCCGCTCTCTCTTGTCTATTTTGTTTTATATTAACATTCATACTATTTTGTATATCATCTATATATTGTCTACTGTCTCTCGACCTCAATCTTTCTGTGTCTGTTTATTCTCTCTAAGCAAAGTTTCTCTTAAAATATCCACCTTCTCTGTTTCCATCCCTCCCACCCCTCTCATTCTCTCCCTCTCTCTCTCTCTCTCTTGTCTCTTATTGTGTGCTCTATCACTCCGTGATCACAAACATAAAAGTACATTCGTATGTTTGTTTCTTTCCGTCATTGCCACTTATTTTACCATTTCATTGTTGATTTCATGACTAGTTTCCTTTATTTTCTTCCTATCAATCTCATTTCTTCCCTCGCTTTTTTTTATACTACATGTATCTCGTGCTACAGGTAGTTCATACTGCATCAGCTTTGTATATGCCATGTGTTATTGTTTGAAACATGCTCAAGAAATCATACAATGCCAGCTGACATTTCAAATTTGGATTAAAATGATGATTGTTTCGCATCTGTTGTATTCCATGTGAAATATGATACATGTTCTGTTACGGCGGGTATATTACAGTCTCCCAACCACCCCCTCACAATTATGGACATTTCATTTCAAATATCGCGTTTGATTTGTGTCTATAAAGGCATACAATAACTCAGCGCACATCTCATTTTCCACGTTCTTCATAATGTATCAAACATTTCGATGCGTCATGACCCACGTTCCTATTTAAAAGACATGCCATGTTTACTCTCCTGTTACCATTTAGCACATTTAAGTGCTTATTTACTTCGTCATATTAACATGTTTCGTGAAAGGTTGAGTAGGTTCCTATAATGGTCGGTTCCGAGTTCTGGTTGTTGGTGCAATAATGGAGCACATATTCTGGCAAATTATTGATAAAATGTGTATGTTGGTGATCTGCTATGTACACTGAGTGATGTGTGGGAGTTTCATTGTAAATAAATGTCATTATGACCAAGTAATGAGCGAAAATGCACAGTGCTATTTGCTACTAACTCGTACACAGTCGTACACTTGTACACTTCAATGATAAATTTCTTTCTTACGAAATAAAAGAGAGAAAAAAGGAACCTGTGTCATGCTTCTATTGGTAATACGAGTACAACGAAGTATTTGAGTCCTAAGTGTACGTTTTGTGCATTTTGAAAATGTTATTAGTTAAAGTTAAAGGGATATAGTAACATTGTCCGAATCCACAAATCTTACTTGTAAGTTTAACTCTAGTGGTTTGCTTATACCGTGTTGTATTCGTATTACCAATAGAAGCATAGAAACAGGTTTCCGTTTCGAATTTCCGTTTTATAAAGATATTTACGATTGTGTTCGGATGTTAAGTGCAATGAGTTAGTGAATATAAATTTGCATTTTCGCTCATTACTTTGGCATATACATGTACTATCAATTTAGCAAACAATTTCCACACATTACTCAGGGGCGGTGGACATATCAGATCACAGAAAACGCACATTTTATCAATCCTTCGTTAGTTTTTGCACATGTCAACAAAGTTAATACTAGAAAGGTTAAAAGGACAGTTCCTCAAGCCAAATTTCAAAAGTTGTGAGGTTAAAATGTCATTTAACAGCATGCCTGAAAAATTTAGGGCTTGAAATCTCTTTTTCGTGGGGTTATAGACCTAAAACTAATAAACCGTCGTCCAACGTTTAATTGTGCATTATACGTGTATTCACCCGGTGAGAAAGTTCGCACACGGATTCCACGGAGTACCACATTGCTATGCGTGACCCCTACGTGACCCGCGCTAGCTACGTGACCCGTGTACAAATAACAACGGCATAAGCGAATACTAAACAAAATAACCAAATCTCGCTTAAACTGACTACATGTAATTATATATTCTTCATTTTTTAGATCTTTTTCCGTGACATACCTTTACAAATGTCGGCTTCACAATACCTTTACAAGAATAAGTACAATATTGTAATATTATGCTAAATCAGTTTTAAACTCCTTTATTGGCCGATATATAGTTTGATGGAGGGACGGATTCGTTTTTCATTCGTAGAATCCAAATTACAGGGCTGTTCGATCTGATTTTGTTTGTGTGTGTTACATTCATCCCCATCCGTCAACTGGAAACTGTTCAGACGTTTTGTAAAAGAGGGCCTGTCCCTTTAATGTCTTGGGATTTGGAGAACTTTGATGCGGTCTGTATGCATTGTATCCACGCGTTTACCACATTATGGAAGAGGGAAATTAGTATACGTAACACAAAACAGGAAAATAGATTCGATACCGTGTCACCGTCTACTTTTAGCTTCGTACGTTAGTGAAAACAGTCTCGACACGCACTTGAACTTGTTTTCTTTGCTGGATCACTATGTCATGTATGTTTCATGTTGCGGTGTATATTCCACAGCTAGCGTGTGCACATTTTGTTATTACCCTTTTTTGCTAGCTGTGTTTCGTGTTGTGCTATACAATCCGTGACGTAGCGTGGACACACTGGTGGAGAAGGGGAAGGGGGGGGGGGGGGGGGGGGGGGCACGCAAAACATCAGGTGCACATTCGAAGTATTAAAGTGCCTGTCATTTTGTTTTGTTTTTACCCTTATATTTTGTATTATTTGTTGAACTGTTGTGGTGGAGGTATACACTTTGACAAACTTGAATGTTTGTTTTAGTTTACCCTGTATGTTTTGTATTTTTCGTCAAATTATGGCGGGGGGATGTGCCACCGCACCCCCCCCCCCCCCCCCTCCCCTCGTTACTATGTCACTGTATATATGGGTAGATTGAAAAGAGATTGAAAAGGGAGTGATAGTCTAGCAAGATTCAACTGAGTAGGAGGGGTCAACGGGGGGTGGGGGGCACTGTTTATTGTGCAATGAGATTGTATGTAAGTTTTATTCCCATGGAAGATCAGCCATGTCTATAAAGACGCCGAATCCATTGTATTTTTTGTTTTGATTCGGTGAATTATGTACAATAAATTTTTACTTTACTTTATAATGTTTGTAATTGTGATTTCGGAAAATAAATAAATACAAAATTGATTTTTAAAAATATTACACTAGCATGACAAGGGGGACCACGAATTCCCACATGAACTGGTGGGGGCATTGTCCACCTCCCCTGCCCCCCCCCCCCCCCCCCCTCATGTCCTCTCCTCCGTTAGCTACGCGAGTGAATAAGGAAATAAAACACGATGCACCATCCACTGATACATATCGGAGAAAAACAGATATGTTAAAGGGATCAAGTAACAATGTTCACATCCTCAAAATCTATTTGGGATTCTAGCGGTTCCCTCATACCTTGCTGCATTTTTTACCAATAGAAGCATTGGACCGGTTTCGGTTTTTCGAATTTCCATAACGTTAAAAAATATTTTCGATTGAAGTGTTCAGATGTTAATTTATCCACTGGATAGTCGTAACCGTGTACAAAGTCAGTGCAATGAGTTTAGTAGTGATTATATTCCACATACTATAACTTGCTCTACGATTGGTCAAAAGTTAATCACGTGATGAAACTTAATTTCGCCCATCATTGATGGAGAAGAAAAGTTCGTTACACGCGGTACTATCTTGGGTGAAAGTGCGTTGCACTGGGTACTATCTTGGTGAAAGTGCGTTGCACTGGGTACTATCTTCAATGCAGCGCGGTAATGTGACGCGAATTACAAATTTAATTTTATACGTTGCGTATACGTAAGTACTGCATGCACTGTACGCATCGTACACCGTTTGCTATGACTCTATTTGCGCGTTTAGAACGTTGACTTTTGAACTGTTTAGTGTTTCATCATCATTAATTACAATTTTCTTGGAGTTCACAAAGTTTAAATTGGAGTTTTCTGACTTGGAGTTGGAGTTCACTTTCATTTTAGACCTGCTAAGTGCTAGCCTATGTAATTTTCATGGAGTTAATTGAGATAGCATTGTTGGTAAGTAGATCAAAGTCTAGTACGGTAACTGTTAGAACTAGGCATAACACTAAAAACAGTTAGATTGTCTTTCTCGTAGACCCTACCAGTGAAATGTTTCCGATGTGGAATATAAAGCAAATAATCACCTTTTGGTTTCAGGCGATGGCAAACTATCACTTCCTCGGCGATCTGAATGTATACGCTATATTTCCTCAGCTTCGCTTCGGAAAGATAGCTACATCCAGATCGCCTCGGAAGTGATAGTTTGTCCCATCACCTTCACCAACGGTAATTATCATTTTTGCTAATTACTTGGACATTATAACGTCCGTTTAACTTGAAATGTTCACACAATACCCAGTGGACATATCAGATAACAACAATACACATTGCATCAACCATTGATCAATTTCTGCACATGTCAACAGAGTTACTAGTTTCCTTTAAACATTATATACCGAAATAGAAGCTGAGCTCCAAACCGACAGTTTTTACCATTATAATTCTTTCTTTTTTCTCATTTAATTTTGAACTTCGTCTGTACACACAATGTATAGGCCCATGCACTAAACCTATACACACGTACGTGAATAAAAAGCACAATTACAAAAGGCGCTAAACCGAATGTCCTATCTTTAGAGAAAATCGCATTTCTTTGCGTCGACTATGTTTACATTATAATATGAAAATGAACATTACATTGTTCAAGTTTTCGATTTTGGATTGCGTATTTTGTCTTACATTTTTAATGTATAGCTGGCTACTCAGCTTATTATTGCACTACAACGTTAACCAAATTTTGATAGAAAGTGGATTTATATCCTTTTGGAATTCAGTTCTTCATATACCTGTATTTGACATAATAGGCAATCCATTTGGATTAGGTAACCTGTTAAAGTAATAATGTTATTTGATAACGCCGACGGTGCTAGAAAGTTATATCTCCGTCTTCATATGTACTTAATATGCATTATATTGTCAGCGAATTGGGTGTATAGCCGATTGCTCTGTATTCAATGTACAACATTCGATTATATGTTTAATTTATTTCGGATAATGAATATATAAAAATACAAAATTTAAAGGGACTTAGTAACATTGTCCAAATCCTCAAAATAAAATTGTAATTCTAGCGGTTCCTTTATACCTTGTTGTATTCGTATTAACAATAAAATCATGGGACAGCTTTCGGTTTTTCAAATTTCCCTTTCATTACAAAGATATGTATGATTGAAGTATTTAGATAAGAAAATCTCCGGGCGAGATTTTCATCCCTGTACAAAGTGAATGCAGTGGGTTGGTGAATATCACCCAATATCACTTTGCATTTTCGCTCATTACTTGGCCATACATTGTCCATTTGACCTGAAATTTTCACACAATACCCTGAGGACATATGAGATAACAACAGTATACATTGCATCAACCATTCATCAGTTTTTGCACATCTCAACAAAGTTACTAGATCCCTTTAATGTGTCAGCCATGATTGTCAAAATAAAACTAAAAACACTTTGTGAGTTTATAACCAACGAAATAAATATAACTGATGTACCATCAGTGGCGTAGCTATGGGGGGCCTGTGCCCCCCCCCCCCCAAAAAAAAAAAAATTTTGAAAAAAACAATAGAAAACAATAATTTTGCGTGCCCCCCCCCCCCCCCCCCAATCAGTCCGACCACGCTACGCCACTGTGTACCATGATAAAACAAATACAATATGATAATTCTGATAATAAATACCAAATAATCGATCAGCCCAAAGAAACTAAACATAACTTTTGGGTTACATTAAATGAACACTTATTCATTCACCAAAATCATGATGTCACTTCGAAACACGTCATGTCACTGAAGATATTTGTTTCGTTATTACTTTCACAACCTTGTTAGTTACCTCCGCCCACGAAGTTTGAGGAGGTTACGCTTTCGGTCCCGTTTGTTTGTTTGTCTGATTGTTTGTTTGTTTGTTTGTTTGTTTGTTTGTTTGTTTGTTTGTTCGATCGTCACCAGTCTCCTACGCACAATTTCACAGATATCTCAACCATTTTTCGTAGAAGCTTCGTGTTTATCTAAAATAGAACCCATTAAATTGTCAAGGTCAAAAGTCAAAGGGCAAGGTCAAGTAAACATCAAAGTTCGAGTGTTGGCGGAGGTATGCACTCTCTGACTGCACTGCGTCTAGTGTTTGCTCTAAATACATACAAACTGAGGTATTCCTTTGCTTGTCAAAAGTAGTATTAACGATGTGAATTTCAGCGAGTGCCACCCCAAACTAGTTACATGCATCTAGGATAGATGATGGAATCGTATTGATGTACAATGCATCGGGATCATGTTGATAATAATAATAATTTACCCGATGTATACAACGCTTTGTGATTGGTCATAATCTCTAAGCGAATGTTAAAGGGATCCATAAACATTGTCAACATTCATAAAACTTCCCAAAACAGTTTTAGGTCTTCAAAATCTATCTTCAGTTATAAGATTATAACATGATTGAAGTGTTTAGATTTATAATTATATTGTGGACACTTATAACTGTGTGCAAACTCAATAGTGGGTACCATTTTGCGTTTTATATGACATTCATTTGCCATGGAATTTTCAAACATCACTGATTTAAAGTCCTCTAAACTGTATCAACTGATGTTCGAGTCATGAGTAGAACTCCACAGTGAGTATCCGATAACAACAATTTGGCGGCGTCGCGCTGCACCGCCCGTGCATGCATCCAGTGAGTGAGCGGTTTGCCCAGGGGAGTGTTTCACATAGATCATTAAAGGTGAACTCGCAAAAATGCAAGTATTTGAGACTTCCAAAAAACATTTAGATCAATAACTTCTGCGGTCATTGATAATTAAGTATTATAACAAATATAACATATTTTTATCAAAATGTATGACTTAACAAAAATGTTTCTACAATTTTACAAAGAAACTAACGGCTTTCCGTAGTTGTTAGGTCCAACTTAGAGTTAAGCCAAAGAAAACGATATTTGTGAACCCCCCCCCCCCCCCCCCCCCCCGCCTTAGAACATATCACATTGCATGCATTTAGTTATACGGTCACATGGTATGCACGCGCTTGATTTAGTGGCTGGCTCGCTCACTGCTACTAACTCCCTCAACCCAACATAATTCCGAAATGTCTCAGTCTCTCGTTTTGCTCGATCGCACAGGTGGGTGCGCTAAAGTGAATTTCGTTCGCGCCACTAGTTCCTCGCGATCTTTTGCCGCGCGATGACAGACATCGACAGACTATCTTCAGTTAACGGATGACAGTGCTACTTTCACTTTAGACTTTGCGTGAGCTGGTACAAGAGACAATACACATGCTCGGATTGTTGCAGCCAAAATTTAAAAGTGTGTTCTGCTTTCTAGTTGTTCTTTAGTTCTTCCTCGCGATCATTCTGTTGCAGTGAGATGACAGACTATCTTCAGTTAACGGATGAAAGTGCTACTTTCACTTTAGACTTTGCTTGAGCTAGAGGAGACAATACACATGCTCGGATTGTTGCAGCAGCTAATTTATAAGTGTGTTCTGCTTTCTTGGTGTTCTCTTTTAGTCAGGCTCGGAGAATACATGCCCGGGTTGCTGCACCCAATTTATAAGTGTGTTATTCCTTCCTACTTTGTTTTTTTGGCAGTCAGGCTCTGGCTTTGACACGATTCATGCGAAGTTTGATGTAGCTGATGCTATACGACTCTGTTTAAGCATTTCATGTTAAGCTGGTTTGGAGGAGACAAGACTTGTTGAACGTATTCATTTTCGATTTATGCGAAGTTTGATGAAACAGCTAGTGCTGTGCGATCATTCTTCAACAGTTAATGTTCAAGCAGGTTTTGAGAGGACTGGATTTGTTGAATTTGCTGTAGCCAATACTGTCTCACTAAACCACTGCCTACAGGAACCTGTTGGATCCTGTAAACAAAAAATATTACAAGAGAATTGAAAACTCTAGTCTGTCTTGGAGACGAATTATGCGGAGTCTGTGGTAGAATAATAATGTCACATTACTCTAATTTCGTATCGGTCTCTGAGGGGACAGATACCTTATAGTTCAACTGTTGAAGCTAATACTTGACGAGCGTCTTCAATATCATTGGAGTTCGCATCGGCGTATATATCATAAAGCTCTAACTTATTTTGGAGGACATGCTGAGTTGATGTGCTTTCTTGCGCCATCGGATAACAATTTAAAAAAAAACGTCTTCAATTTTGGTGAAACAAAGCGTTAAAAAAGGGGAAGCAAGTCCAAGAAACAAAACAACTTACCTTCAAAATCGCTGGAAACTTTACTTGGAGTCATATTAATGATATTTGGTTTGTATTTGAAGGAACCAGCAAAGTGACACAAGGGAGTGAGAGTTTCCTGCTACATGCTACTACTGAATGGTAAGTGATCTTAACGGGTTTTTTTGTATTCCAATGTCGAAGTTATCATTTAGCATGTACATTACAATCATGTCTATTTTAAACTGTTAATGCATTACTATTCTGATGTCGATGTTTTAGTATTATGTTTGTTCAATAATCTGAAATTCACCCACTTGACTACAAGAGATACTATTTCAGTATCTGAGATTTTGACGATTTCCCAGCTAACATAATTATATATAGTACGAAAAATGTATTTCATGGATGTGTATACAAGTTGCACTTTGAGCAAAACAATGAACAATCAGCCTTTGTTCACTCTTTTTTTATATCATTGACGAGTCAAATTGGGCGCATTTCTGGCAGACTTTGTCCGCCTAATTTTAAACATTGCATAAACCGACAATTTGTTTTTCATCCGTTCCACTTTTCGCATGTGTACATTTGTGTTACGTATCGCTACAAAACCCTAATAAAGTCGAAATTTGTATTAGTTCTGATTTTGGTATTTTTGAATTACCTAAAATATCGGCTTTCGGGCGATCCAATTTGTTATACATTTCCCGGTAGTAACAACAACCAAAAATCAGAAATTCGACAATGAAAATGACAAAGTGAACGGTATTCTCCATACTATCAGCTTCATCATTTGGCGCTTTATAAGCTTAGGGTCAATAATTGAATGCCATCCAAATTGACTTGTTTTACAGCAACATTTATTTTTTTATTATAAATAATTAACCAGTTCCCAAATTATTTAGGCTATGGGTTATCTACTGAAGATGTTAACGTATCGGTATGTTTCAGTAAATTCTTTGAACCTGTTCCGTACTAGATTGTGTAATCCCCTTGGAGAAAATACAGAATATCATATCCCGTATAATACATTTATGCCACAAATCATTATTAAAGGTAATTGCAATTAAACCAGCTGAAAATAGTAAGAAAATAAGTGACCATTATAATTATATTTTCAAAAACATACCTACAGGACTGCAATGTGAAAGGTATAATTGAAAAAACAATATGATATTGTGTTACATAATGGCAGTGTGATCAAACTGAAATCCACACTGTGAGCAAAGACGATGTACTTCACATTGTGTTACACTGTGATTATTTTTTGTTCGGGTAGGGATATTAGTAGCACTCTCAATACTGCGCCACGAACATCCCTACCGTTAAGAAGACAGTGTGACGTACCCCACTGTGTAGACCATGTTAAATTCGAACGTGTAGACGTTCGTCAAACTGTGGAAACACTGCGAGCACCATGAGATCAAATTGTGACAAACATTGTGAACACACTGTTAACACCATGTGATCACACTGTGAGAACATTGTGAACACACATGTAAAAATACGGTGAACACACTGTGGGCACTATATGATCACACCGTGCTTCACAATATGGGCACTATATTATTACACACTGTGAACGCATGTTTATATCACATTGTGATCACAATGTGTCCACAGTGTGATGATTGTTGACACTAAAACCCTATTATAGTCCACCCTGTGTGTTAACGTGTACATTTCGGATATTAAACAAATCATGAACACGCCTAACGGTCTGACAACAGTTGTTTGTGAAAAAGGTCGTTGAGGTCTCAATTGTGTTTGTTTTTATTAGCATTCAACAAATTAACCAATATCAACGTGCTCCCCAGGGCCCCGTCTATAACATAGGCATAGCTGCAATAATCCGGCCTGATTAGGGTTAAGGTACAAAATCTCGATTGTTAAACAAAAAGGTCGTTTAGGCCTCAAATGGTTTTTACAATCCTCACGGGTGTTTACAATTATTTTGAAGAAGAAAAAACAAACAATTATTTGTAATATAAATGTGAGATTGCTTCCCCAGTATAATTATGAATCCACCGTTGTTGTATATATACTGTATACATTTTCCAATTACTTAAACGACATGTGGAAATTCCGCCTAAGGTCCAGGTTATTTAAAACACGAAGTCAGTCTTGCGTTTGCATTTTGTTTTATTTTATGGATTGTGGCGGTTTTGTGATACGCTTTGTTCGAATAAGATTTCAGCGTCAATATCCTAATTGATCTTAAAGGGATCTAGTAACTTTGTTGACATGTTCAAAAAGTGATGAATGGTTGAGACAATTTAAATTGTTGTTATTTGATATGTCCACTGGGTGTTGTGTGAAAATTTCAACTTAAATGGACGTTATATAGCCGAGTAATGAACAGAAATACAAAGTGATATTCACTAACTCATTGTACTGACTTTGTACACGGTTACGACGATCCAGTGGGTAGTTTAACATCTGAACACTTCAATCGAAAGAGAAATTCGAGAAACCGAAACCTGTCCCATGCTTCTTTTGTTAAAGGGAATTCAGACCGGTATATTAGACGCGTGGATCCATCTTGCACACTTTTACGCACGATACGTAATCCCCATTGGTTCAGTTATTAGTAGCGATCGCAAACTGTCCCACTTCCGAATACCCGAGTCAAAAATGCATGCAAAATAGTCGCGTTCGGAATGTTTGTACTAGTCGAATGGAGATCTATCAGAGATGTTTACGAGCGAAAATATCACGTAACACGCTTAACCGCAACCGACTTTAAAGTGCCGCTGTTTGATGCTTAGGTGATAGCGTGAGAAATTTGTTTGCTGCATGCAATTTCATTAGAAGGCCTTTGTTCAGATAGTTCGAAGCACCTCTCTTCGATCGATCCAACACATATCGTGAGTTTACCTCGAGAGATTACGGTGGAGTCGAGTTGGAATTTGCTGACCCATTATAACCCACGCATATATGTCTTTAATACGAATACAACAAGGTATGAGGGAACTGCTAGAATTCCAGTTTGATTTTGAGGCTTTGGACAATGTTACTAGATCCCTTTAATGATCTCTGGGCAAAGTTTAGGGAGAAAACTGATGCAGGTGCCAATTTGAGCACCCGAAGCTAATTTTCTAACGTCGTTCCACTTTGTTGTTTAACCTGTTGATTGCTTCATAAAACCTACATTACATTTCTTCAGCTCAGAGTGGCGAGGATATACGGGGGGGGGGGGGGGGGGGTTAGGGGGTTTAACCCCCCCCCCCCCCCCCCCTTGGCCTGCCAAGTGAAAATGTGATGTGCATAGAAAAACGCCATCATGTGTCCAGACCCACACAGTATCCGCATCGTCATTGGGTCACCCCCCCCCCCCCCCCTTGACAAAAAGCTAGATGCACCCCCCCCCCCCCCCCCCCCCCCCCCTCAGCAAAAGCTAGATCCGCCCCTGGCTCAGATTTCTGAAACGTGTTCAAATAAAGATACATGTATATGAATGAAACTGTCTCAAAAGGGCTAACAAATTTAAGAGCTTAGCTCCAAAAGGCGCTAAATCCACTTTCCATATACAAATTGAGTTAACGATATCAACATAGCTACGTAGCTATCTAGAAATCAAAATTTTAAGACAATTAAAACAGTCAAAGTCAAAATATAGAACGTTCCATTTTTCAGATTCCCATGGGCATATGTAGAGAGTTGGACAAAGAAACCTGTTTTTTCTCGAAAGTTGCAAAAGGGGATTTAGCGCCTTTTGGAATTAAGCTCATAATATTGTAATGCCGGAAGCGGTAGATTCTCCTATTCAATTTGTTTAAGACCTGTTTAGGACGAAACCAAATTATCTTAGCGATTAGAAGAGGGGGACAATGTGTCGTGCTAAAATAAACTCGTCCCTAACACCCTAAAGTGATCTAGTAACTTTGTTGACATGTGCACAAAGCGATGAGTGGTTGATACAATGTATAGTGTTGTTATCTGATGTCCACTGGGTGTTGTGTGAAAATCTCAAGATAAATGGATTTTATATGGCCGAGTAATGAGCAAAAATGCAAAGCACTCACTGCACTCACTTTGAACACGGTTCTGACGATCCATTGGATAATTTGACATCTGAACACTTCAATCGTCAATCGAATTAGGACAATGTTACTAAGTCCCTTTAATATCGTATTTCAAGCAAGCATAAATCAATGTCAAGGAGCATACAAGCGTATAGTCTTTGAAGCGGTACTTAATTGCTAAAATGTCGGTTTTTTGTACATGTTTTAAGAGCCCAAATATCATTTCAACGGCTTTAAAAAGTAAAGTCTGGAAAGAAAGATCACTTATCAGTCTAGCTAAATCTAGATAAATTGAACATTGACAGGCAGTGGTAATGATGTTGATTCGACGAGATCCATCATGTTAAAATAGGGTGGGGTGTCTGTTATGTGTCTTTTATGGCACAGTTCAAAATGGCACACCTCGGGTTGCCATTCGTTACTCGGTGAGTTTGTGCGCCGTTTTTATAAATAATACTTTTGCATTCATGATATTATGTATGAAAAAGGCGATTCGACAGTTCGAGAATATGTAAGGTATCGTATAGGCAATTGCCGGACAAATCCCTTCGCATTATCATACTAATTGCATTAACATGTTAACTGGCATGAAACAGAACGCTATTATCTAAATAGTAACCAGCTTCGAGCGCAGATTGAGAGTACGTCACTTAGTTAAAAGCGTTTTAAAATTGTGATAAATCCGTCATTATTAGATTTCCTGCTGGGCAAGGTGCTATAAAGGGAAACAATTACATATCTGCTCTGATTATGCGCCATACAGATGGGACGCAGAAATGATTCTCGAGGTGCATACCATCAAAATGGTAAGTTAAAGGCAAATGCCAGTAATGGGAAACGCCCCACACGCACAAAAATGAAATGTTAACTTTTATTATCAAGCATGTGAAAGAATATAATTTTACTAATATGGGATTATAAACATTTGGCCACGAGACCGCCTACACTAATGGATATATTTGCAAAATTATAAAACTGATTTACAGTAAATTGATCGCCACCGCGGAATCGCGCATACGCTACGTGCAAAATTCCACGTGGTCCGCACATGGTTTCCGGTATGCGGCCATTGGATTTTTTCCGATATTTCTGCATGTAACGATGCTTAGGTTCGGATGTTACCACACAAGTTCTTTTTAAATGCTTAATCAACAATATTTATCAACTATTGTGGCCGATATAAATGGTTTCTGTAACTTTCCCAAAACTGTTATTCATCTTTAAACATTTTCAGTCGGGTCGAGACAGTGTTTGTTGCAGCTGTACGACTCCGATCCTGTCAGTCGGTTGGGGGCTAGTCCGAAGCATGTCGGGCTCGATTCCTCATGTTGAATCGGTTCCGACTGAATAAGATCGGGCCTTAAGCCCGGCGCAGACAGAGCCGCGACTCGAACCGATCCGAGTGGTTTTAATCAGGCTAGAGTTGGGCCCGGTCGGTCGGAGCAGATTTATCGTGTTGAATCGGCCCCAACTGGCATCCGACTGTCTCTCGACTGGCAAAATGTGTGTCGCGAGGCACTGAAAACTGAGCCGATCGGAATGACAACCAGTCGAGTCGGCTCTGTCTGCGCCGGGCATTACTCTAACATGTCTTGCCTGACTGAATGAACAGTCGGATCGGTTCGAGTCGGTTCCGTGTGCACTGGCCATAATATATAAATACAGTTACACCCGATCCATCGTATGTAATATCATACGCATTAATATTAGATGATCTCCCACGTGTGGAATAATTCAATATTTATAGATGTTAGCGAGTCTTGACATTGAATAAAATACTTAAGATTTAATTATCAGGCGCGATTCCAAAGAAATTATTGATTCAGGCATCCTTCAATTTTGACAATGCGTGATTTTGTAAATGCCGCGTTACTTTGTTATTTATTTATTTGTTATATAAAGCCTTCCGCACACAGAGCCGACTCGACCCGATCCGACTAGTTTTCAGTCGGCTCAGCTCAGTTTACGTTGCCTCGGGACTCTTGTTTTGCCGGTCAAGAGCCAGTCGGAGATCATTCGAGGCCGATTCAACATCGGCTACGACTGAGCGAGACCGACTCTAGCCTGACAGATTAACCAGTCGGATCGGGTCGAGTCGGCTCTGTGTGCGGAGGGCTTTAAGGAGACCACCAGGCAAAGTACAACACATAATTATATGTTTTGGTACCGTTGTGGAATAACAAATAGATACCTAACACATTGCAAAAGGATGTATAATTCAATGCAAGTAACAATGCAATTAATTACCACCACTTAAAGAACCATTATGGCCCCATGGTTCCGTACGCACCAAACGTCTGGGAGTGCGCCAATTCTGTTGACGCGTACGTTCGGAGACAATATAATCACGGACGATGCGGTCGTCCTAGACAAAAAGGTTGTCTTCGTATGCAGACCCATTAATAGATGTTGTAGTATGGTGATGCGTTTTCCAATTATATAATTTTGTTCTAGAAACATATTTTTCTTAACTTTTTTGTGGAATGGATTACTAAAAATGTTACCTTTCATTAATAAGAATATTATTTTTGAGTGGTGGTACCCTTTAAAATAAAAATAAAAAACATTTGCAATTGTATTATCTGGAACGGTGTACTGGAACGGTGTACCCACTTCATGCATCGGCGTAGGAATGCGCATTAAAAACTTAATATACATACCTGACCTTGTTAACCCGTTGGCTACCATTATATACTGCTATCTATATAATTTCCAACGCGTAATACATATAATACCAGGTTATAATAGTCAATAAGTTAACCGTGAACGATGGGCAGTTGAGTTGTGTGCATAAGCAGCCCGTGGCATAGAGCCGGGTGTCGGGGCACGGGCCTCCCCCCCAGGAAAAATAAATAAAAACACATACAGATAACCTCTAAAAACAAACACTATACGACGGTGTGTCCCCAAATTCATTGCCCAATCGGCATTTTTTCCCAAAAAAAATTAAGTGTTGATTGCCCGAACATCATTTGCGTTACGCTGATTTTCAGCGAAGGCTTCGGTACAGACGAGTGGACTTGCGTGGTCAACGCGATTGACAGCTAGGAGTAGGAAGGTCAGTGAAAATACATAAGGGGAATGACGGTTCGTGTTTGGAAGTGAATCTTGTTTTATAGCCATACACGTATTGATCTGTGGTACCGATAAAGTACTTATCGAAATCTTTAACACGAACGACCTCTTCCGGGTACACAAAGGGCATCTTCTACAATCTGCATTTTAAACTTTAAATACAGGTGTTGGGTTTTAACCAGGAAAATGGGACAGGGATCATTTTTTTGTTTACCCCGTTATATCTCTTTACTACAGAGCTTTTTTGTTGTAGTCGCAGTTGTCGTCGGACTGAGGAGGAAAGTCCCAGATAAACGCATTTTCATGTTGTTCTTCTGTAATGACTTAGTCACATGTGATTGCCAATTTCGTTCATATCTAATTAATCAGATGCTACTTAACTAGCGAAATCAACAACAATAAAAAAAAAAAATGAGAAGAAACTATTAAAAACAAATCATGACTGCCTTTGTGTTTGAGAAAATCCAAAAATAGATCCGACAATATTTTTAAAAACGCTGAATTTGCGAAGTGGATAATAAGTGGTCACATATCTCGCTTAACCTTTTCACGCTTTAAGTCCACCACAAACTACATGTCTAATTTGATCTGATCAGACGAACGACTGAGGATGTGATATTATACAGTTGTTAACTGGTGGTAGAGGGAAAAGCACGGAATGCTATTGAGGGAAGAGTAAATAAGTCCCGAGACGTTAGTAGTCGAGGGACTTATTTTCTTCACGAAATAGCATTTTAAATTCCCGAGGGGAACATTCCATGATTTTCCCGACAGCAAAGTTAACAACTGTTTTATCATCTGATTGCCATGTAACAGTGCCATGTAATATCCAAAAATATTACATGGCAGCTCATGTACTGTATTTACTACTTGACATAAATACACGCGTCTTGCTTTAGTTCAGATACGCAGTTGCTAGTAAGATCGCGTTTGAATCGTGTAGACAGATGGGTTTTATAACACATCATACGTGCTGTAGAACATCACATTATTTCGCGCCAAGTGTCCATATCTAGATATACACGATGAAAGTTAGATTATCTAGTCACATTGTAAAATCGCCAAAACTAACTTAGAGATCTAGTGGTTGTTTCATACCTGATTTGATTTTTTTTCGCGAATTTCCCAGTTGTTGGAATGATATTTACGACTAAAGTGTTGGGGTTTGTAATTATCCACTGAAAAGTTTATTTATGTACAAAGTCAGTCTAATGATTGAGCGAAAATCACTTTGCACTTTCACTCATCACTTGGTCATAACTATATCCATTTACCGTGTAATTTGTACACACCCCTCAGCATGTTCAGTGGACATATCAGATCACAGAAATACACATTTTATCAACCATTCGCCATTTTTATGTTCACATCTCAACAAAGTTACTAGATCCCTTTAACGACGGACGGTCAAGACCGGACATCATCTCTGCGGCCCACGAGGATGTTCTCCCTAGATTCCGACCACTGACCGTAACTTGTTGTGGTGCATGCTTTTGTTTCTGTTGTTACCCCGGATTACGTGGAATCGACAGCGACACGGTGGTTATATCTAGACGGTCCTCGGAATTGTCACTTACAAGATAAATTGAAAACCTATATACTAATCTATACGTTGTGTAGTTTATATAGGATTTATACTTTCATTAGTAGCGTTACTTAACCACACCTTGAGTTGACTTAATAAAAACGGGATTTCTGGAGCAATGGGGATTTGGGGTGAGTACATTTCGTCCCTTCCACAAACAAACAGCGTGTCTTAAACCAGTTAAAGAGAGCAGTCTTCATACTACTTTAATAGAGCGTTTTACTAAGTCATCGAGTATTGATATCGTGTATAGCACTATCAAAGTTCCTTCACATTAGTAGTAACAGTGTAGCTAATTTGCCATATTGCTAGCCAGTAGCCTAAAATGTTGATACCAATCATGAAAAATTGTTTAGGTATATACAGAACACAAAACACGTGCTATGGGCCGGATGTATATAGGTATCGATGTTGCATACTGAACCGTTTGTTGATGTAAAAGTCCCCGTGAAAGTCATCCAATGTTCAAGTATAATTTACTTATAATCTTCCTATTTGGTTTTGTTCGCGGAAGCCTTTGCACCTGTTATGTTTTCTTTAAATAATATTTAACAAAAAACAACGATTAGCTATTATAGACCAAAAGGCTCCGCGGGTTGGACACTCCAATGGATACCCTATTAAAGGCGGTTTGAATTTGGTACAATACACATCCTCAATTATAGACCACAGACTGAGTTTAGAGGACGAGTCTAGAATGGGTTACAAGTTCAGGCGAACGCTTTGAACATGTTCTAAATAATTATTCTCATCAAGCATGTCAAGAACGTGTGCAAGCCAGCAAGCACCCCATCACGGTACAGATTCGGATGTAAATATATCCGCGTTTTCGATTTTCGCGGGGGAAGTTCAGGGTTAACGGGAGGAGCGGTTTTAAAGGGATTGAGTAACTTTGTTGACATATTGTGCCAAAACTGATAAATGTTTGGTAAAATGTGTATTGATCTGATATGTCCACTGAGTGATGTGAGAAAATGCCACGGCAAGTGGATGTCATATGACCGAGTAATGATTGAACATGCAAAGTGATATCCGCAAATTCATTGCACTGACTTTGTTCACAGTGATAAGTATCCACTAGAAAATTATAAATATGAACACTACAATCATACATAATTATCTGTATAACGGAATATAAATTTTGAAAACTGAAAACTATTCCATGCTACTAGTGATACTACAAATAAAACGAGGTATGATAGAACGAATAGAGTTAAAGTTAGATTTGTGGAGTTGAACAATGTTACTAGATCTCTTTAAGGTAGTTTACCAGTCACGACAGGTTTCCTATTTTTTTAATAGCCTTTTGAGAAGGCCTCGCATCTGAATTTCGGAAATGTACCCGTAAATGCCCATACTTATATCAGTTCATTCGTTTGCCTGTTTTACCGTCCGTTGTTTGAAACCAAATTGTCGTTCATCAGGGTTCATACTGTTTTCGCTTCAAGTTCAAGTTCAAGTTCAAGTTCAAGTTCAAGTTGATTTTATTGTCCATAAGGAAATTTGTTGCGTTACATGCAATAATCGGAGAAAACAAAATATTTACAACAATATATACATTTACATAAATCATCAGTCTTTTGATAAATTCGTTCAAATAACCATTATTATATTCATGAGACAAGGAATGTGCACACAATGCTTAACACATATTGTTTACAAACACCTACAAATATTAATATATATTTTGACTGTTTTAGTAATTGTGTGTGTCCAAAAAGTCTATCCATAAATCAAAATTTATCATATCATTTTATATTATTCCATATCAAATATCATTCCATTTCATTATTACATGCTCATCAATTCCTATATCAAAATATGGCATAATTAATATAATGTTTCACATGAACACATATTCTATGCAATTATTTATATCAAGATTATGCAAAATTAAATGTCTAATCTGTATTGCTAATTCGCTATTCATATCATTCAAATTATCAAACATATTTAAACTGATCTTATTCATACATACTAATTTTGTAATATATATTATAAAATATATATCTTAATTTAGTACAATATAACATATTATTACTTACTTATAAAGCACACAAAATGATTCATGCAATTATGCACATAATTCATTATCAGATTAACAATTATTTTTAATTGTTTTAAATATTTCATTAATTCCATAAACAGTCTATAAATGTGTAATTAACATTTAATTAGTGTTATAAATTGAATGATTGTATTTACATAATATGTTTATATAGTAAACAACGCAATAAATACAAGGGCTAATATTGTTCATATGAAATCAGTGTATATCCTTATTTAATATAAATAATTCTAAATTCTATTCTATTAATTATAATTAAAACAAAAACAAAAACAAACTAAAGAACAGAAACGTTTGCGATATTGAAATTAAAAATTACCCATTTATATAGAGGGAAATAATATACAAAGTCATACAAATCGATTAATTAAACAATTTAATAATTTATTTCCTTATTGTAGGCAATTTACCTGAGGTTAATTATATTTATTATTTAAATTTGATTTAGTACAGGACATAAACATAATAAATAGTACAACAGACAATGACACCATTTAGAACAAAGACTAAGACTTAAAGGCCGAATACTGTACAGGCCTCAGATTCTATACTATCTATTTTTCATTCAATAGCCGGATTGAGTATGGAATGAATGAGTTGGAAAACCGACTTGTTCTGGCCATTTGCGATTGCCACCTACGTCCACTCCTTAGTTTATTGTAATTACAATGGAGCGGGTGTGAGGGATCGGCTACAATTGTGTGGGCTTTAGCAAGTGTCCTTTCCTCACAAATTGTATCTAAGTTGAGCTCATCACGATTCATAGTTTTACTGGCTCGTTTTATTACCCTGCGGAGTTTGTCTTTATCTTTTTGTTTTGCATTGTTGTACCAAACAGTACTATCCTGGGTGATATGACTTTGGATCACAGTTAACAACTGTTTTATCATCTGATTGCCATGTAACAGTGCCATGTAATATCCAAAAATATTACATGGCAGCTCATGTACTGTATTTACTACTTGACATAAATACACGCGTCTTGCTTTAGTTCAGATACGCAGTTGCTAGTAAGATCGCGTTTGAATCGTGTAGACAGATGGGTTTTATAACACATCATACGTGCTGTAGAACATCACATTATTTCGCGCCAAGTGTCCATATCTAGATATACACGATGAAAGTTAGATTATCTAGTCACATTGTAAAATCGCCAAAACTAACTTAGAGATCTAGTGGTTGTTTCATACCTGATTTGATTTTTTTTCGCGAATTTCCCAGTTGTTGGAATGATATTTACGACTAAAGTGTTGGGGTTTGTAATTATCCACTGAAAAGTTTATTTATGTACAAAGTCAGTCTAATGATTGAGCGAAAATCACTTTGCACTTTCACTCATCACTTGGTCATAACTATATCCATTTACCGTGTAATTTGTACACACCCCTCAGCATGTTCAGTGGACATATCAGATCACAGAAATACACATTTTATCAACCATTCGCCATTTTTATGTTCACATCTCAACAAAGTTACTAGATCCCTTTAACGACGGACGGTCAAGACCGGACATCATCTCTGCGGCCCACGAGGATGTTCTCCCTAGATTCCGACCACTGACCGTAACTTGTTGTGGTGCATGCTTTTGTTTCTGTTGTTACCCCGGATTACGTGGAATCGACAGCGACACGGTGGTTATATCTAGACGGTCCTCGGAATTGTCACTTACAAGATAAATTGAAAACCTATATACTAATCTATACGTTGTGTAGTTTATATAGGATTTATACTTTCATTAGTAGCGTTACTTAACCACACCTTGAGTTGACTTAATAAAAACGGGATTTCTGGAGCAATGGGGATTTGGGGTGAGTACATTTCGTCCCTTCCACAAACAAACAGCGTGTCTTAAACCAGTTAAAGAGAGCAGTCTTCATACTACTTTAATAGAGCGTTTTACTAAGTCATCGAGTATTGATATCGTGTATAGCACTATCAAAGTTCCTTCACATTAGTAGTAACAGTGTAGCTAATTTGCCATATTGCTAGCCAGTAGCCTAAAATGTTGATACCAATCATGAAAAATTGTTTAGGTATATACAGAACACAAAACACGTGCTATGGGCCGGATGTATATAGGTATCGATGTTGCATACTGAACCGTTTGTTGATGTAAAAGTCCCCGTGAAAGTCATCCAATGTTCAAGTATAATTTACTTATAATCTTCCTATTTGGTTTTGTTCGCGGAAGCCTTTGCACCTGTTATGTTTTCTTTAAATAATATTTAACAAAAAACAACGATTAGCTATTATAGACCAAAAGGCTCCGCGGGTTGGACACTCCAATGGATACCCTATTAAAGGCGGTTTGAATTTGGTACAATACACATCCTCAATTATAGACCACAGACTGAGTTTAGAGGACGAGTCTAGAATGGGTTACAAGTTCAGGCGAACGCTTTGAACATGTTCTAAATAATTATTCTCATCAAGCATGTCAAGAACGTGTGCAAGCCAGCAAGCACCCCATCACGGTACAGATTCGGATGTAAATATATCCGCGTTTTCGATTTTCGCGGGGGAAGTTCAGGGTTAACGGGAGGAGCGGTTTTAAAGGGATTGAGTAACTTTGTTGACATATTGTGCCAAAACTGATAAATGTTTGGTAAAATGTGTATTGATCTGATATGTCCACTGAGTGATGTGAGAAAATGCCACGGCAAGTGGATGTCATATGACCGAGTAATGATTGAACATGCAAAGTGATATCCGCAAATTCATTGCACTGACTTTGTTCACAGTGATAAGTATCCACTAGAAAATTATAAATATGAACACTACAATCATACATAATTATCTGTATAACGGAATATAAATTTTGAAAACTGAAAACTATTCCATGCTACTAGTGATACTACAAATAAAACGAGGTATGATAGAACGAATAGAGTTAAAGTTAGATTTGTGGAGTTGAACAATGTTACTAGATCTCTTTAAGGTAGTTTACCAGTCACGACAGGTTTCCTATTTTTTTAATAGCCTTTTGAGAAGGCCTCGCATCTGAATTTCGGAAATGTACCCGTAAATGCCCATACTTATATCAGTTCATTCGTTTGCCTGTTTTACCGTCCGTTGTTTGAAACCAAATTGTCGTTCATCAGGGTTCATACTGTTTTCGCTTCAAGTTCAAGTTCAAGTTCAAGTTCAAGTTCAAGTTGATTTTATTGTCCATAAGGAAATTTGTTGCGTTACATGCAATAATCGGAGAAAACAAAATATTTACAACAATATATACATTTACATAAATCATCAGTCTTTTGATAAATTCGTTCAAATAACCATTATTATATTCATGAGACAAGGAATGTGCACACAATGCTTAACACATATTGTTTACAAACACCTACAAATATTAATATATATTTTGACTGTTTTAGTAATTGTGTGTGTCCAAAAAGTCTATCCATAAATCAAAATTTATCATATCATTTTATATTATTCCATATCAAATATCATTCCATTTCATTATTACATGCTCATCAATTCCTATATCAAAATATGGCATAATTAATATAATGTTTCACATGAACACATATTCTATGCAATTATTTATATCAAGATTATGCAAAATTAAATGTCTAATCTGTATTGCTAATTCGCTATTCATATCATTCAAATTATCAAACATATTTAAACTGATCTTATTCATACATACTAATTTTGTAATATATATTATAAAATATATATCTTAATTTAGTACAATATAACATATTATTACTTACTTATAAAGCACACAAAATGATTCATGCAATTATGCACATAATTCATTATCAGATTAACAATTATTTTTAATTGTTTTAAATATTTCATTAATTCCATAAACAGTCTATAAATGTGTAATTAACATTTAATTAGTGTTATAAATTGAATGATTGTATTTACATAATATGTTTATATAGTAAACAACGCAATAAATACAAGGGCTAATATTGTTCATATGAAATCAGTGTATATCCTTA
Organism: Echinarachnius parma; assembly: GCA_037951105.1. Classification (NCBI taxonomy): domain Eukaryota; kingdom Metazoa; phylum Echinodermata; class Echinoidea; order Clypeasteroida; family Echinarachniidae; genus Echinarachnius; species Echinarachnius parma. Next base: position 65,785 of record JBAMJV010006880.1, on the reverse strand, counting down.
TTTAATATAAATAATTCTAAATTCTATTCTATTAATTATAATTAAAACAAAAACAAAAACAAACTAAAGAACAGAAACGTTTGCGATATTGAAATTAAAAATTACCCATTTATATAGAGGGAAATAATATACAAAGTCATACAAATCGATTAATTAAACAATTTAATAATTTATTTCCTTATTGTAGGCAATTTACCTGAGGTTAATTATATTTATTATTTAAATTTGATTTAGTACAGGACATAAACATAATAAATAGTACAACAGACAATGACACCATTTAGAACAAAGACTAAGACTTAAAGGCCGAATACTGTACAGGCCTCAGATTCTATACTATCTATTTTTCATTCAATAGCCGGATTGAGTATGGAATGAATGAGTTGGAAAACCGACTTGTTCTGGCCATTTGCGATTGCCACCTACGTCCACTCCTTAGTTTATTGTAATTACAATGGAGCGGGTGTGAGGGATCGGCTACAATTGTGTGGGCTTTAGCAAGTGTCCTTTCCTCACAAATTGTATCTAAGTTGAGCTCATCACGATTCATAGTTTTACTGGCTCGTTTTATTACCCTGCGGAGTTTGTCTTTATCTTTTTGTTTTGCATTGTTGTACCAAACAGTACTATCCTGGGTGATATGACTTTGGATCACAGATGTGTAGAACAAGTACATAATCCTCTCATTGACATGGAAAGCTTTGAGTTTGCGAAGAAAATACAATCTTTGGTTACATTTTACGAGTGTAGCTTTTACTTGCTCTTCCCACTTCAACTGATGGTCAATATGGGTTCCCAAGTATCTGTAATTGTGTACATTTTCAATAGATTCATTATTAATATCATTGTCAGTTTTGTAATGAAATTGAAACTTTTGAACACTTTCTTGTTGATTGTACGAAATATATCATTGAACGGACAATGTTATTTGTAGAATTAGGAATTAACGAAAAACAAGATATATAAGATGTTGGAAATATTCGATACCAAATTGCAAGTGACATTGATTAATTTCATTTATAGAACTAGGAAGTTCGATGAATAGCAAAAAAGGATTTGTATTCAGATTATTGTAAATATTTGCTTAGCATCTATATTATATTGTTTTAGTGTAAGTTTATTTTGTATACAATGTACTATTACTAACAAATTGATGTATTCTATATAAAAGAGCCCACTGAATGAGTGCTTTATTTGATTCGTGTTGAATGTTTGAAATTGATGAATATATTTTGTTTTGAATTTGGCATGCATTATTGCATTATTTGGAGCCCAACAGATTGCACCTGACTGTCTGACACCTCATTTTCGAGCATCTGAGGGGTCTAGGCTCGGCTTGCACAGAAGTCTGCACGATGTACTGTGCCGGACTGACCAGATGATGCACGGTTAGGTCGGATTTGAGCGATGGCAGGACAGGCAGCATGAAGTAGGAACTCCATAAAAATGATTGAAAAAATAATAATTAAGTATTATGGCGTAAATATTCATTTTGAATGAACGCCAAAATAATAAAATAACAACAACAATACTACACAAGTGCGAGCAATTGTGATGAACGTTTGACCTCGCTCGGAGCGGCGAGCTTGCTGATTGGTTGTTGCGTTGTCGGGCGGTCGCATATTCACGGACGCAATTCTGACTGAAACACGTCCGTGATTTCAACCCAAGAACGGTCTGCCCGCTGTAATTACTACGGGAAGCTCTCGATTTTGCACACGACCCGCAAGTTTCTACGTCCGCGTTGAGGTTGCGAAAAGCCTATAATATTCAAATAAAACACACTAGCTTAGTACCTTTCTAAGTCTATTTAGATGATAGGGCTAAGTATGCTACAATAAACAATTGTTGGTGCCAACAAGTCAAATACGTGCTTATCCAAATAATCCCAGTAGGCCTATAGCTTTGCAGCTGCTTCAAGGGATAACCTCATCAAGTATATCAAGTAATAGTGTCTAAGAAAATGCTGTGGTGAACACTTAGGTAAAAACAAAAAGTAGTTTTTTGACATGCGGTGCCATCTTGTAAACGCCTTGCGCACGGTGCGAAATACACACACTGGCTCAGTGGTATATTGTGCGCACACACTAGCGTGTCCAGACTGCCATCTACATTCCCACGCATGACTGTCCTTAACACATAGTATCAAGTACCTCACATGCTAGCCTATCCGATAGGCGTCGGGCTTTTTGGCAAGTACTAATCGCGTTATGGAGACGGACAACCTGCGAGCCCGAACAACTGGCGAACCCGAACCCGAGCGCGAAGCGCGAGCGCCTATCATCAGTCGTTAACTCATCATTATTCATATATGTTTATTGTATGTATGACGAGTGTATTTTCATGCATGATTCATAAGCCTTGCAGGTGAACTCGGCCACAGCGCACAGCGCATGTACAAAGTCAATGGCGCGCACTGTGCTGTGTGTGACTGTGTGTGACTGGCCGAGTTCTCTGGCCACTGCATGCACTACGGAGTTCATATGACGTTACAGCCTCATCGCTCATTGGCCTATTTTGGTCAATGTCACATAAATATTCATGAAAGAGCTTTGCAGGGGGTTCGTAGGTTTTTTATGAACGAAACAAAGTAAATAAAAGAAAGTTAACTGTTCGCATTCACGACTGATGATAGGCGTTCGGGATAGGGTTCGGGCTCACCGGTTGTTCCGTTCATAACGCGATTAGGTTCAAGGTTCAAGGTTCATTTTATTTCTTTCTTTCACAACATTTTTACATATAATAATAGAACAAAACAGCATAAGAAAAACAATTTAAGTGCAATATTAAGTCGATATACAATCCAAATGAAAGAAAGTGGAGACCTTAAAGAAGCTGGGCTTGTAAGAGCAAGGTCCCCATATAACATAATACATCAATGTTTCACTTTTTAAAATGTTTCAAAGTTATCAAAACTACAAATAATTAAATATGGGGGAAATATTTACAAAAGGGATAGCTTGAAATTTGAAAAGGAGAGGATGAAAATATATACAAAAGGATGGAGAGGAAAATAGCAAACTGGAACGAGAAAAACAACAAACAGAGAAAAACAGAGAAAGAAGAAAGTTATATGTATATAGGGGGAAATGGTATTTGGTGTTAAGAAAAAGAAAAATAGAAGAGAGGAGGGGGGGGGGGGGGGAGAGAGAGAGAGAGAATGTGAAATGCTGACATTTATATTGAATAAACAAACATAACAAGAACAAAAAGATAATGCACGTTATCAATAACAATTAATAAATTATTACTTAATATCATTTCTGGTGATATAATTTTAACGTTAATTCTCGACATAGTTACTCAATAAATGTAATTTCAATTTGCGTTTAAAAACAAAAACACTGACAGATCTAGTTACATCGATAGGAAGTGAGTTCCAAAACTTGGGACCAGTACAAGCCAGCGTCTTCAGAGCAAAAGCAGTTCTTACACGTGGAATATGAAGTGCAGTTGCCTGCCTTGTATTATAGCTATGAATTTGATTGTTCTTTCGAAATATTTGTACTAACGCATTTGGGAGAGTACCATTTTCAAAACCATACATAATTGCGCCTAACTGTATAAAGTAAATGTCTTCAACCTTCAATAACTTATTACTGTAGAACAAAACATTAGTATGAGCACGATAACTCGCATTAAAAACAACTCTAACCACCCTTTTTTGGGCAACAACAATCTTATCTAATTGTGTTTTCAATGACTTCCCCCATGCCAGCACTCCATAATTGAGATAAGGCAAAATTAAAGTAGAATACAAAATAAGCAAGATTTCTTGTGGGACAAAAGAACTTAATTTATAAATTACACCAGTATTTCTAGACACAACTTTACAAATATTAGTACAATGAGATGCCCAAGACAGCTTCTCATCAATATGTAGCCCAAGAAACTTGGTGGAAGTTACTCTCACAACATTAACATCATCAAAAAGTACATTTCCAGGTACATCCTTTAGGGAGTTACTAAAAAACATATAGTTTGTCTTTTGAAGGTTCAAGGACAACTTATTTGCATGAATCCACAAAATAACTTTCTTTAATTCAATATTAACTGTATCTAATAAAACTTCAGGGTTTTTATGAGAAAAAAATACACTTGAATCATCTGCAAAAAATATGAAAGATAGTATATCAGATGAAAGATAAAAAGCATTAATATATAATATAAACAGAAGGGGGCCAAGAAGGGACCCCTGAGGGACCCCACAAGATATAGTTTGATGACTTGAGTCAATTCCATTTAATGATACATATTGTTTTCTGCCTGTTAAATAGCTCCTGAACCAGCTAAGAGCGATGCCCCTCACTCCATAATATGACAATTTACTTATTAAAATTTCATGATCAACCGTATCAAACGCCTTAGAGAAATCCAAAAAAATACCAATTGTATGAAGGTGATCATCTAGTGCTTGAGCTACTTTATCAACAAAGTGTAAAATTGCATGTATAGTGGTGTGCTTTTCACGAAAGCCAAACTGGAATTTTGAAAATATTTTAGTCTTATTTAAAAATATCACTGTTCTATCATATATAAGCTTTTCTAAAAGCTTTGAAAAGGATGTCAATAATGAAATGGGTCTATAATTACTTAATGTTTGAGGATCACCCTTTTTAAATATTGGCACTACCTTAGCAATTTTCATTTGTCCTGGTACAATACCAGATAAGAAAGATAAATTAAAAATATGAACAAGTGGTATCACAATTCCATGTATAATATCCTTAATTAATTCATTTTTTATGCCATCAAAGCCAGGACTCTTATTACTTTTAAGCGAGCTCACAAGTTTAAACAATTCTATTTCATTTGTGGGCATTAAAAATAGGCTATCTATATTGGGTTCTTGCATAAACTCAATAAAGCTTTTCTGACATCTAGGAATAGAGTCCTGAAGTTTCAACCCGACATTACAAAAATAATCATTAAAATTGTCCACAATAATTTGTCTATCTTCTACGGAACAACCATTCACATTTATACATTTGATATTTGTAGTTTTTACTGATGGTTTAAAAAAACTTCTAATTACTTTCCATGTATTCTTAATATTATTAAATGTCATTTGAAATTGAGCAGAGTAATATTTTTTCTTAGCAACACGCAATACAGAAGTAAGAGTATTTCTATAATTAGAATACTTTCTCCACAAAAAATCAGAGCTTCTCCTTTTATATTGATAATACAACTTATTTTTCTTAGTAATTGACCTTAATATTGATTTAGTTATCCATGGCATACGAGGAACTTTATTATAATTCTTCTTTTTATATTCAACCAGAGGAACATTCTCACCATACAGCAACATAAATTTATTAAAGAAATTATCAAAAGCACTTTCAACATTTTGGTCTGAAAGAACATCATTCCAATCAGTTGCAATTAATGCCTCTCTCAATTTGGCAATATTTTCAGGAGTACCTTTACGGACAGACGTGCCGCCTCTAGGCTCACAATTCAATTTCACCGAAGACAACATACAGTATACAGGAAAATGATCAGACATGTCAGATACTATGATTCCAGAGGGTGGATATGGTTGTACATTACAAAAAATATTGTCAATTAAAGTACTGGAAACTTCTGTTATTCTTGTTGGCTTAGTGATTAGGGGCAATAATGAGAAAGACATTAACATGTTTAGAAAAACATCAACTCGATTATCGTTATTACAAAGTAATAAATTCAAATTAAAGTCTCCCATAAGATATAGCGACTTTCCAACTAAAAGTGGATTGTCTAAAATTGATTGAATTTCATTTACAAAATCATTAAAGTTACCATTTGGGGGCCTATATACAACTCCTATAAAATGATTCTTTTGACCAGGGTTATCAATCTCAACAAAGATAGTTTCTATATGATCTGACATTATATCAAGATCGTGATGTATCTGGTATTCTACTTGGGAAGGAATATACAAAGCAACACCTCCTCCACGTCTACTTTGTCTATTGTTGTTCACAAGATTAAAACCAGAAATAGAAAAAAGGCTCCTATCGGCTTCACTTGTAAACCATGTCTCAGTGACACCAAGTATTACACGTCCTAGATTGATATTATCAATGAATCTTAACATTTTGTCAAAATTCTTACAAACACTACGCATATTAATATGAAGAAGAGTTAAGCCACTGTTCGCATGATTATATTTAGATGCTGTTTCAAAAAATTGATCTTCTGTATGATAATTACAATTAACATTAGGGATATCATAACCGTCACATAAATTGCTCATATTGTCTTCATAAAATCTACAAATTTCATCATCCATTTGAGCCATATTGATACTGAATGTGCAACATTACATGAGAGTATTGTATAGTAGGTGGCTGGCAATACAGACAAACATGCAAGAAAGGAGAAAACGTGACAAAAAACTGCATACGGTGAAAGAAACTCATATTCAGCAATTCATGTAGGGTACTGAGAAAAGGGGAAACGGGAAAAGGAAACTGGGATAGACTCAGAAATGGGGAATATCTGCCATCAAGCTACCCACACAGTGCCAAGTGCTTGCTGTAAGCAATTTTAGTGATATACCATGCCCATTGTATACAGGGTGGCCCAAAAAAAACGGAACGGGGCACTTCCCAAAATAAAGTAGCACATGTATTATGTCCATCGGATAGAGTGTCTTTTCAAATGAACAACGATACCAAGAACAGTCAATTTGGTCGTGTAGTTTTTGTTTTAGGGCCCTGTGAGTGACACCATGTCAGGTTCTCTTTTTTGTCAATTTGTATTGAGCCAGCGCTTGATGAATTGCACGAACCGCCGTTCATATCGTTGAGCATCGCGCACTATTGTTAGTGTGCACTCAGTCGTGTGCCGAGAAAATGGGCCTGGTCGCTGAATGGTATTACGGGCAAGGAGTGCGGTTAAACTGGCATTGACTAGGTCGAAATCGACATAAATCGGCACCTGACATGGTCTCACTCACTGCGTCCTTAAACAAAAACGACCTGACCAAAATTACTGTTCTTGGTATCGTTTTTCATTGGAAAGGACACCCTATCCGATGAACATAAACATTGTGGTATTATATTTTGGGAAGTGCCCCGTTCCGGTTTTTTTGGGCCACCCTGTATTGTGCGGTGGCATGGTATACGTTAAGTGGCTGTATTCCTCAGTGCCCATCTCAATCATCAAGTGTTCAAACGTGGAGCATTTGCCTTGCAATCTTGTTGTTAATACCCTAATATCCATTCAACATTGGCCTTCCAATTAACAGGATCTAGTAATTTAGTTGAGCTGGTGCAAAGACTGGCTAATTGTTTATAGAATGTGGAGTACTGTGATAAGTCCACTGAGTGAATGTGGAAATTCCATACCAAATTAATGTCAAATAACAAAGTAACGATCGAAAATGCAGAATGATATCCGCTAACACATTGCACTGACTATGTACAGTTATAATTATTCAGTAAATAATTTAAAAATCTGAACACTTCATGCAGTCATCATGGTCATACATATCTTTATGAGGGTATATACATCTGGAAACCGAAAGCTGTTCCATGCCTTTATTGGTAATACGAATACAATGAGGCATGTGAGAATCGCTAGAGTTCCGAGTAAGGTTTGAGGATTTCGAGGTGGCAGTTGGAGATTAGGACCTTGTTAATGGGTGTATGTTCAACAGGCACTATTAGGGTTAAACATCCAACCTGCAAGGACAGGTTGATTACTCCTTGGCCACAAATCACCTGATCGGGAAATGAAAGGGTGACATGGTTTGTTTATTCCGAGAAGTAGTTTGTTTATTACAATCAGCCCTAGTTATTATACCTGAGATCTTTTACGTCGATCTTTGACGAGCGTAAATATTTATCCCACGAGCGCGTGTAAGATTTCTCCTTTTCAATTTATTTATTCCTGATATATATAAACAAACAAACGAAAACGCCTACAGGTAACCGTCATCACACAATGGTGATCACTGCCTCATGTTCAGATACGTGTAATGACGGTTTGTGTTACAGAAGGTGACATTAGTTTGTCTTATGTTTTATCGTCCGTCCTGCTTCGGTTGAGAATGAGAAGGGCGCTAAAACTTAAAAGTCACTAAACGTACCTGGGAGATAATCGTGTCTAAAATTTGGGAGCCCTTACGAACCAAATTCGCCACTCTTTTATTTTGTTGATAAATTTCGCCAAAAAAAGTAATTATAATAATGAACTGAAAATGTTGATAGGGGAGCGTCTGACCTACAAGATGACACGATATGCAGGACTCAATTTAGCAAAAAAAGACTTTACGCCCTTCTTAATATCACGCTAAGCCGAAGAAAAAACTTAGTTCAATGCTTATATTAGTAAGATGAGTATAATGAAGAACAAGAGACCCGCTCGAGTTCCTAATGCCAAAAGAAAAAGACCGGTCGATTTGGACCAAAATACGATTGCTATTAAAATGATCATAAATTATCTGGATGATCATACTTTGTCCTCAAAGTCTCCCCACTAAAAGGATTAGTTAAACACATTCTGCTCCAAGTCATTTGGTTCATGTATAAGATGACAATACTTGGCTATTTTTTTTTACAACGAAGTGTTATTTCCAGCTAAAGGGTATTTGCACTAAATCTCAATACTTGGTATGTGAGGAATACTTCATAATGTCTGTTGAATATTTAATGAGCCTATTCCTATGCCCTTCCCGCGTTTCATTGGGTACCTCTTTGCAAGAAGTGAAACTGCAGCACATTTTATTGCAAGAATTAAATACGTCTTTCTTTTACATTTATTTTAAAACATCAGTTATAAAGAATATCTCCCCGCTGCTTTCGTTTAACCAAATACATACCCAATGGTTTAGATATCCATCCTGAAAATAACTTGAACTCATTAATTATATTCTTATGTCGATGAATGGCAAAAATACAATCAATTGTGAAAATAACTTGCTTGTAATTAAATTGGTTGAATAAGAGAAACAATTTGATTAAATAGCAAAACTTTCGGAAAAGCAAACCTTCGGAAAAAAGAACATTCGGAATTATAACAAACCTTCGGAATAACGAATATTCTGAATAAAGAACAGTCGGAATACAAACAAAACATTCAGACAAACAAACCATCAGAATAACGAATCTTCGTTATAACATAATTTGGGAATTACGAAATTTTGAAGAACAAATCTTCAAAATAACGAACCATCGAAAAAACGAACCATCGGAATAACGAACCTTTGGAACAACATGACCTTCGGAACAACTAACCTTCGGAAAAACACACATTCGTAATAATGAAATCTCGAAAAAGAAAATAAAACCTATCGAATAACAAACCTTCGGAGTTACAAACATTCGAATAAGCGAAACCTCGAAATAAAATACCCTTGGAACGACAAACCTTTGGAATAACGAACAAACATTCGCTATCACAAACCTTCGGAGTAACCCGTAACGAGCATTTGGAATAACAAACATTCTGAGTAACGAACATTTGGAATAACAACATTCTGAGTAACGAACATTTGGAATAACAAACATTCGGAGTAACGAACAATTGGAATAACAAACATTCGGAATAACAAACCTGCTGAATGATTATACATTAAACATCGGAACAACCCGGCCGTACTCCGTTCCCGGGGGGCGAAATTTTATTTCCCAAACAGGTCAGCTATGGCACTAACGCATAAGATATGCCCGTTTAATTGGAATCGGGCGACTTGAATGGAGACCAAAGCGCGCGTATTCAATTCGAGTTATAAATAGACTTATAGCCACTAAATCTGACCTATAGCCACTAACATTAGGGTTAGGGTAAGGGTTAATGTTAGGGTATATATACCCCTAAAAACCAATACCAACCAAGCGAACTTGAGATAGCTCAGTGGGTAGAGAGTTAGACTGATGTGCTAGAGATCCTTGGTTCAATGTTTTTTTGTATTTGCTGTTTTTACGGCACTCGACTCAATGTTCGAATTTATACAAGTCGGAAATTTCGGGTATGCGTGGTCTCTGACCAAGTCGCTAATTATGAGATTTTCGTAAACCTGTGTGGGAAAAAAAAATTCGCTCCTGGCTGGGGGGGGGGGGGGGGGTCACTCTCATACAAAAGTGCTACCCACCCGTGTCCATCAACCTGTGAAATATACCCCTAACTTCCGTCAAAAACTGTATGCACCTGAAAAAGTACCCTTTTTATGGGTTTTTTTCTTGAGTGCTGTAAACCAACCCTTTTTTAAGGAAAACGTCGACGACGCCGTATAGCTGAAAACTTGTGCACCTGAGAAAGTACCCTTTTTATGGGTTTTGTCTAATGAGTGCTGAAAACCACCCCCTTTTCAAGGAAAACGTCGACGACGCCGTAAAATGAAACCCTTTCGACGTTTTTTTTTTTAACGCGGGTGCGTAGCCAGTCATGTTGGGAGTGACTCCCCACCCCCCCCCCCCCCGCCCCCGGGACTCCATTTGACCATCAACATCCTTCATTCTACCCAACCTCCCGAAATTGTTAACATTTTCATTTTGCAATTTTTTCCTCGGCCAATGAATCATTCTCCGTCTAGCCAAGGGGCATAATGTATGAGTTTGAAATCTGCTTCCGGGGCAAGATTAATAGTTGTAGGACAATCAACATAGCGAAGTAAAAGTCGGGAATTATTGATGGGATCTCCCTTAATTGCTGCCCTCAGGCCATTCTATGGTGATGTATTCGAATCGCATTATTTTTTGGTTTCTTCAATAACATTTCAGCACATCTAAATTCGTTTAACAGAAACGGAAACAAAGAGATATCAAGATTTTGTTTTTGTATAAACAAAGTACATTAGGCAAAACAATTAATTTATTTGTATCATTTTTATTTCTAATAGTAAAACGATAATGTTTATGTAATGCAATCAGTGAAGTATTTGTTGTTGATCGTTGCACCACTGCGTGTAATACTGGCCTAGGGTTAGACTTAACGTGATCCAGGTAAAGTGTCTAACTCCACGAAAAATACGCTTCCTCGTTTCTCTTCTGCCGTGTTGTTTAGCTTATGGTAAGGAGAAGAATAAAATAGGTTTAGATTTTTTCAAATGTCCCTTTAGTATGAAGATAATTATCATTGAAAATCATTATTTGAAAAGCGTTGCCAACGCTTTTCAAAAAAAGTACAATTGCTGTAGCTGAACATGTCCGGCCAGCGCGCGTGGGAAACATTCCGGACCCTACTGAACTTTGATCCAACGTGCGCAAATGCTATGAATTCTGTGCCGTCTATAAACATACACGGGTGTCGATATCGTCAACGGATGATTATTACTGCTACAAATCTACGACAGGCCATCAGTATTCGGTGATAAAATATAAACTCAATATTCGTTTTTTTCACTAGGTAAACAGTGTTCGTTTTCTTTCAAACTTTCACAAATCTTTCAACTGTATTTTACAATGATATTGATATAGGATTGAAGTATCAAATGTCATTTTGTGCAATATCTGACACTTTACCTGGATCACTTTAATGTGAAGAGCCAAACGATAATGCCCTTCCGGGGGGAAAATATATGCTTGCAAATATGTGGGGTCTTTCTTTTTTCTAGTTTTACTCGAAGGTAAAGTTTGAGTCGTTGTTCTAAAAATATTTGCATGTACCTGGTTAAATTGTGGCTTTGAACATGAATTCGTATCACATGTCATGATTTACTTGCAACAATTTCTAGCATTTATATAATTATCTGAATATCAATACGGATAGAGCTCAGCACATTTATTTTCATAAAACCACACTATGCATGTGGCTGAGTTCCATTCTCAGTCCGTTTTTGTCGGCTAAACAAAGGCTTTTTAGTTACTATTAGGACTACCTACTTTAAAGTAAATCCTAGTTGGTAACTTATTGAGTTGACAACTGTTAACAAATACAATATAATCATACCATGACGTAGACAGTCAATGTGTGTTCATGTAGCCTATATATGAAGAGCTTTCTTCCAAAAGGCGCTATATCCACTTTTTCAACTTTCAAGGAAAACAAATTTCATTACGTTTCACCCAAGTTAGAAAATAACCGCTTCTCAGGCCTGAGGAGAGGTTGAGAGATTCGTGCCTCTAGTAGAATTTTATCACCGTTTACACCGTTCTTATCGGTTTACTGCGTGTAACCGGAGGAGATTATCTCTATAATACCACTAGGTCTCGGGGGGCAGTTAACAGGGCATGGAATGTTGACGAAAGCTATTAAAATGGTTGAGTTGATTTCCACCGTGGTGGAGATCACGGCTAACTTAGTGAAACGTAATGTCTTTGCCCAACTTTGTACACGTGCCTATATGAAATATGAAATTTCACTTTCTATATTTTGATTTTGAGTGAATCATTTGTCGTAAATTGTGGATTCCTAGATAGCTACGTAGCTTATAAAATAAATGTAGATATATCATTAACTCAATTTTAATGGAAAGTGGATTTAGCGCCTTTTGGAACTGAGCTCTTCATATGTACTGCAAATTTCCACTCCCGGAAGTGAACGACCGAGAAAAAATATTTTTGCGATGTATGCCAAAATCAGAAATGCGATACATGGCTTTCGAGGTAAAAACGAAGATACGACATGATCAGAATAACTAAAACGGCTTTAAATTACCGAATTCGCATCAGAATACACATTATTTTATTGTTGTAGAAATGAACATGAAGTACGTAATAAAATCGTGAAAATAATATATTGAAGAGCTTAGTTCTAAAAGGCGCTAAATCCACTTTCCATAACGATTTAGTTAACGATATCAGTGCATTGATAAGCTACGTAGTTATCTAGATTATCCAAATTTTAGGACAAATCACACAATAAAAATCATAATCTACGTAGTTATCTAGATAATCCAAATTTTAGGACAAATCACACAATAAAAATCATAATATGGAAGCTTCATATTCCCATAGGCAGGTGAACAAAGTTGGACAAGGAACCCCTTTTTTTCCTTAAATATAAAAAGATGGATTTACCGCCTTTTGCATGTAAGCTCTTCAATTATATTTCACTGGTGCATTCACTTGCCTTTCTCCCCTTAATCCCCTGCCGCAACTCAGACCGATAGACCGCACTTCTGAGTTTTACGTCAACCGCAGAATGGCATTTTTGGTAAATTTCCTGTGGTTTAGCTAAATGTGCATCAAATTTATTGATGCTATTCTCCATATAGATTCAATACCTGTATAGAATATCAAATTTGGTTAGTTTGAATTCTATTACCTCTAATGTTTGGGTTTATTTTGTAGGCCGGTGCACGTCTTTAAAGGTTGGTATTGTATCTCAAGGTGTAGGTATATACAATGTCACTCTTCCATGTCTACGACGATCATAAACGTACCCAGGATTTTGTTCAAGGGGGTGTTTTGGCTTCATTCAGTGGCGTAGTTGGGGTGTGTTTGTGTACCTTACACAGTTATTTTTTCGCTAAAGGGGTGTGTTGAACACCCCAAACACCCCCTCGGCACGCCTATGACCACGACTGGTAATTTATCAAGATCATTTCATTTGCCCACTGTACTACGTCATGATACGACATAAATAGTTCTACTATTCCATTTTTGTATTTGTCATACTTAAAATAATCAACAATGCAGGCTTTGCCTAAATAGCAGACAATGAATTTTTAAAAAGGGTAAATCATCCATGGTATTATATATTTGCTCACTGTACGAAGCCATAATACGAAGAAAACAGAACAACTATTCCACATTTGCATTATTTTGTCAAACTGAGGAAACCCACATAATTAGGCTTAGGCTATGCGTGAATATATAGCAGACACGGTGAATAAACACGAGTGTTACTTCATCAATGGGGTCAAGGGTATTAAATTTTGCAAACTTTACTAAAGGTGGTATCTCACCGAGCTGGAGACCAGTTGGCGACCAGTTGGCGACTCAGTCTCCGCGACGTCGCCGCGACGTCTCCTGGAGACTAGCCGGGTCTCCGGGAGTCGCGGGAAAATCAAACATGTTCGATTTTTTTGGAGACTCTCCATCAGTCGCGGAGACTAATTTTGTCCGCGACCTACTGGAGACCAAGGCGACTGAGAGGAGACGTTGTGGAGACGTCTCCGCGACACTACTTAACGTTGCTTGACCCACTTTAGAGACCACGTTTAGAGACCACTTTAGAGACCACGTGAGTTCGTTATCATTTGGTACAGTTTGTTCCTGCTCCCATGGATACGTCGCGGAGACGTCTCCGAGACTTCGCCTTGGTGAGATTGCAAACCATTTTCGGGTCTCCCGAGTCGCCGCGACTACCACGACTGATCAGTCGCGGCAGTCGCGGCGACGTCTCTGCCGGTGAGATACGCACTTTAGGCATGAAACGAACTATGAGTTTAAACACTTTCGTAAATTTCATACTGAAGAAAGCAAAATCGAAATAGGCTATGCGTAGATAGCAGACTGCCAGACACGCGTTACTTCATCAAGGGTGTTACATGACTGTTGCAAACTTGACTAAGCCATGGGACGAACAATGAGTTCAAACACGAAATAGGCTATGCGTAGATAGCAGACACGGTGAATGCAAATGCGAACGAATCCGTCATCGAGAGCAAGGATGCGAAAGGGAGAACAAAATTGTTGCAGCGGCGAAGGAGGCCAAAGTATTCCACCCTTTGGGGCCTACTTACCCCTCACAACTGTGAGATTTCTCGCAACCCATCTCAGTTCCCCCTCCCCCCCCCCCCCCCCCACCCCTTCCCTACTATGCGTGTGAAACCTTTAATGAAAAAGTAAAATGTGAATATCACACAATTTTAAAGTCTAGACTCCCACCTTTTAGATCACACCTCGACCTCTATTTCGACGACTCTTGATCTTAGAGACATAGCTACGGGGGGGGGGGGGGGGCACGGGGGTCCTGTGCCCCCTCCCCCTCCCCCTCCCCACCCTCCCCCACTAATTTAACAAAAACATAAGCGGTAAATTTGTGAACAAATAACGAAATACATTAATAATAAAGAAGTCTTCTCATGTGCCAATTCCGCCCTTTTCAAGGTGCTCAGGGCGCAGTTAACGCATCTTTACACACATAAAAAAAGAAGGGAAAACGAAAAGCCTAAACAATTGAACATAAGTATGAACAACTTTGATACATAAACATATATACAAAACACTAAATGAAACTACTGGAAATTACTGAAATGCAACTTGGAAAATCTTGAAAAATCTTGAAAGATTCTAAGGACGTATGGGTCCTTTAGGGGTTCCCCGAAAATGTTCCGTGCCCCCCTCCCCCCCCCCCCCCCTTCCAATCAGTCCGACCACGCTACGCTACTGCCATTGATCTAGTATTCATTGTGTCAGATTTGAATGAACCTAGCTCGGTCACAGCGTCGTTTCCCATCGACTGATGCCAAGATGTTCAGGTGCTTGCATTAAACATGTTTAAAAAAAACTGTGCTAGTTTGTTTTTGTTTTTGGAGTGGTATTTTGCGCTTGACCTTAGGACCGTGAAATCCGTATCCGACCAATGACGTAGGGGTGGTGACATCACTCCCCCGATCTAACATGACTTTGCCTCCTTTGGAAATGAAATAAATGAATTGATAACAACATTTTAGGTAAAATGGGGGTAGAGGTTTTCTCCTATATCATTACCCCTCCATACTGGAATGTTCACCCCTATTTTAAATTCTTCCCTAGATATAGGCGTTGTATTAATAAGATACACAAGGAAAACATGTTTATGAGACAAATTGGGGCACGGGTTGTCCCCTTATCACACCCCTCCATGTCGGAATGCTTATCCCTTACCAAGTACCCTGAATTGCTCATGTTGAAAAAACAGCTTTAAAACAAATTGGTTGAATGAAAAACTATTTTAGAAACTCAGAGCAAAAGTTTGGACCGATTTGGACAAATTGAGGGGTTCAACTCGTCCAGCTTCCCCCTTGTATAGCCCCTAAATGGTTCCATCTTGATGAGGCGCCCGTCATTGGAAATTCCAAACACGTACGTCCTTAAAGGGGCTGCCTAGTCGCAAGGCGACCGGATCTGTGTCAAAGGGAAACCGGAATTGTGGCACAGGCCATACTCGACATTACTAGTAAATCGTTTTGGTGTTTTTTCGGAAATAGCGCGCGCGTTTAGAGCGCATGCCAGCATCCCAGCTAATAGTATACAAATGATGCGCAGGTATGAGTGGGTCGGTAGGAATTGTTTGCACAAGGTAACTATGGAACTGTTAAACCCACGAGGCGAAGCCGAGTGGGTTTAGACTAGTTTCCATAGTTACCGCGTGCAAACAATTCCACCGACCCACGAAATAAACTTGCGCATCATCTGTTTTATAGAATGGGCATTGTTACGCCCCCCAAAAAGTCAAAAAATTAAAAATTAGAAAAATTACCGGATGCATGAAATAATTTTACCGGACGCATGAAATTGTTTACCGGACGCATGAAATTTTTTACCGGACGCATGATTTTTTTATCGGACGCATGAAATTTGTTACCGGACGCATGAAATTTTTACCGGACGCATGATTTTTTTACCGCACGCATGACTTTTCATGCATCCAGTACAATTAATTGTCTGCACAAATTTTGCTCTCAACCAATCAGATTGCAGGGATTTATCAACCCATTCTATAATAGACGATGCGCGAAAAACCGGACACGACCGACAGTCGTTTGACTAAAATAATGTGGAACTTTCGCACCGTGCGCAGGCCTGGCATTCTCAAGATAGTACCGCGCGTCTGATTTACGAATCAGAGCCACCTGTAAAAGTCGCGCGCTATATATTTAGTATAACTCATGGCCAAGCGCAGCGCCCCTCTGCGACGCCGTACGCGCGGGAAATAGGATCCTGTATACAGTAATCGCTTGCGCTCCGAGTCGTTTCAATGTGAATAATTAAAGCGAATCATGATCATCGCAGAAATAAACATCGATCACAGTGTATACAATCATATGGGTGATTGACTCATCGACTATTCTTTTCTTGTAATCGGTATTTAAAGCGCAATAATAAATTTAGACACCACAGACATTGGACATAATAGATACATTAAGTTTTACAAAGCTACCATAGAGTTCATCTTTTTTTTGTGGCTTTCTCTACTTATGGTCATGACAGTGAAGTGCGGTTTTATTGGAGACATTCGCCGCACCAATCCTCATGAATATACACGGTTTATGACTTAAGTTTATACCTTTTTTTCAAAGTTTAACTTTTACAGTATTTGGCGAGATTTGTCAAAAGTAGTTGAAAGTACAAATTTGCAAAAATTGATATAAATCCTACGACCGTCCAATGCATGCATGCAGCGTTTCCAAATACCAACCTTGCCCGATGTCCACATCATAAATCTCCACAAATCGATGCTGCGGCTGACCACTAATTCGATATTTCATGAATTGCGACGCCGCTAATAAGCAAGTTCACGGATAGATAGGTTGCACGCGTGCGCGGAAAACCACTGATCGAACTTTCTGCATGTCGAGTCCGTTAAGAATGGGACGACTCAACTCACTTTTTAAATGCATAACATATCACAGTCTCGTATTTTAATCACGCGATATACAGAAGTATATGTAATACGATTAATTGCTGCCATTTATTAATTAATGAAACTTATAAAAAGTGATGTTATCGTCAAATAACTAGTCCTGATTCGCGCTGACTTTTTTAAAATCAGAAATAACGCTGATTCTGCCCTCAGATAATGATACTTTTTGCCCCAAAAAGGGCTAATTGTCCCTGAATATGACTATGATGTTTATGCCTAAATATATGATTTTCCAAATACGAGCTGCCTTTTGAACGAATGTTGAATAAGAAGAATATGAAGTAACACACATTACGAGAAAGAAACAAAACAATTTTCAAAAGCTGCCACTTTGTGTAAGCCGTTGACCCTTAAAGGTTGAGTATTGGTAATTTCCAAAGTGCCCCCCCCCAAATTAATTGTAACGGATTTGGTTGATTTCAATTCCATATGAAAGACCTTTGAAAAAAACATGGGAAATAATAATAATTCCCATTCAAATGCTCTAATTGTTGTGAAATTTGCTTTCAAAATATTTATAAAAGTGATTGACGTCCGGCCATCACTTTTTAGAGAACGCTAGCGCGAGGCGCAAGCGTTCTAGGTCCTCCGATGCGAAAGGCGAACGGCGCTTGTGATACACATGAATATGTGCGGTAACTATTACCGCGCATTACAGTCTCGTATTAGGAGGACCTAGAACGCTAGCGCTTCTCTCTGAAGTTAATTTGACACTTGAGTTGTAACGGCTCTTTTTGAATGATAACAGGGGTTTTACTTTGTCGTTTGTAATTGTGTATACTTTTCGAGCATGGTGAAGTTATAACTATTAGTTTGTACCGTAATCGTGCAGGTTTTGGTTACTAAAGTTAAGTTTGACCAATACTCAACGTTACCTTTAATCATTATTGTGAGATAACCAGAGTGGCACCACTCTAAACAAAAGAGGGAAGGGGGGGCTGAAGTATGTGCGAACGTCAAGTAGGGGTATGCTAGAGTCACACAAATTAAGGTGAAGCATAGCCACTAGCCGCGATGGTATCCGAAACAAAATCATTATTCTTTGTTTCACATGACTTGAAATATTTACATTGGGCTCCGGGCGTATCCCTCACAGCAGCTCTTCTTTATTTACCTAATGTTATTTATAAATTATAGAGAGAGAGTTGAGAAAGTGATCAATACTTCTGATAATTTAATTAAGGAATTCACGTTTTGTTTGTGAAAAGAAAGAAAAAAATGGTACAATAGTGGTATCAGAATAATTGTTATTATTTGTCCACATGACTTGGAACATGCAATGGGGCACCGCTCGCAGTGGCGTACCCAGGATTTTTTCAAGGGGGGGGGGGGGGGGGGGTATTTATGAAAATTTTCGAAGCCGAGACCACGGTCCGTCAAAAATGTTCGAGACCGAAACCAAGACCATTGGTTGAGAACCCCTCTCAGAGTGGGGGGGGGGGGGGGGGGGGTGTCCGTAGAAAATTTTCGAAGCCGAGACCAAAACATTTAAACATTTTCGAGCCCTAGACCGGGTTTCTTCGCAAATTTTCGAGGCCGAGACCAGGTTAATGAGGGTCGAGACCGCTTGTAAGTGGTCTCGGGACCGGCTAAAATGTGAAAAGGGGGTGGGGGGTCCAAAAAAAACCAGCCATTTTGGGGCCAAAGGGGGGGGGGGGTTTGACCCCCCCCCCCCCCCTGGATACGCCTATGACCGCTCGTATCCCTCGTCGCTTACCATTATGTTCATGTTGTTTATAGAGAAGATAAGGAAAGTGGTCAATACTCCAGATAATTCAGAAATTCGCATTTGTACTATGAAAAGATAAAACAAATAAGAAAACATAATTAGAAAAAAAGGTTACGGAAGAGGTCGATACTCCAATAATTACGAATTCGCATTTGCATTATGAAACAGAACACAAAAAGTGTCGAGGGAATTAGGATGAAAAAAGGTCGAAGAACTCGCAGCAGGGAAGGAAGCATAAACAGGGAGAAAACAAAAATCAAGTGGTGAGGTTTATTAAGATGAAATAATTATTCCACAAGTGACACTTATGTCACACTTGGGCCTCACGCAGAGGTAATGAGAAACATCCAGGGTAGGAGGAGAAAGAGAGAAAGCGAGAGAGATACAGAGGGAGGAGATGGGGAGGGGGAACATGGATAGAGAGAGTGAAATTGTAGAAAGACAAAGCTAGAGAGAAAAAAGAAAGAGAGAGGCTGGAGGGAGAGAGAGGGGGGGGGGGGAGATGGAGGGAGAGCGTGAAATTGTGGAAAGACAAAGCTAGAGAGAAAAAGAAAGAGAGAGGCTGGAGGGAGAGAGGGGGGAGATGGAGGGAGAGAGTGAAATTGTGGAAGGACAAAGCTAGAGAGAAAAAGAAAGAGAGAGGCTGGAGGGAGAGAGGGGGGGGGAGATGGAGGGAGAGAGTAAAATTGTGGAAGGACAAAGCTAGAGAGAAAAAAGAAAGAGAGAGGCTGGCAGAGAGAGGGGAAGAGAGGAGAGGGAGAATGCGATTGGAAAAATAGATAGACTAGAGAGAGAGAGTGATAATGAGAGGGAGAGGGGGTAGAAGACATGGGAGGGGAGGGAGAGGGAGAAGAAGACGGAGGAGGGGGGAGAGAGGGGGTATCAGAAAAATACGTAGCAACAACTACTCAGAGGATATAATAACTCGCAAAAGAAATATAGAAATGCACGTAAAAACAACGAAACTACGAGTTAAAAAATGATTTAACTGCAGGCACGAAAATACCGCGCAAGTGAGTTATGTATACAATATCCACAATATTTAAAATTCATTGAAATGACTCAAAATAACCCTTGGGAATTTATAGCTGTTTAACCTAGTACTATAGCGAATATTATGAAATATAAAATTACATTTTCCTATTGGCATGGCAGTCAGTTGTGTTATCAGTGCCCGGAGTATAGCAAATCAAAACCTAAAGGGGTAGTTTAGTTTTGGTAGAGAGGGCGCTGCACATCACAATTTGTTTGTGAGGTAATGAAAAACTGAGTGTCGAATTTGAGAGAACATGCAATTTTAATGGCAGAATAAACTTTATTTGGTCAAAATCGACACAGAAACGGCTGAAATGTCAATAAATATATCTGATCTTGTAATTATTTTGGGCCCAAATAATTAGATGATTTTTTCAAAAAATTTAAAAAATGCTTGCACTTTTTCAAAAAATTTCAAAAGCGTTTTTTAAAATGATCTCCCTATATAATAATTATTTCAATAAAACATCACATGCTTAATTTTGTATGAAAAATGCTTGAAACCAATGTTTTTTTAGAAAGCGCCCTCTTGTGTTTAATGGCTCTTTTTGAATGATAACAGGCTTTTTACTAATAGTCGTTTGTAATTGTGTATACCTTTCGAGCTCTGGTTATAACTATTAGTTTATAATGTTACTGTCCAGGTTTGCTAAAGTTCAGCCTTACCCAAACTGTACTACCCCTTTCATATGGCGGTCTATGGAACTGCTTTGTAATACTAAGATACGTACTAAAATGGATTACGAGAGAGCGCCTTGGCGGCAATAAATTATTTATTGTTTTAAATATGAATGGAAAAGCCATCATAATTTCCAAATCTGCTGTACAGCGAGATAATTGAGTTTTTGAATGGATCAGGTTTTCATAAAAATCAAATCAAGAAAGAATGTCCGTGGTTACTTTTCAGGCGTTTGAACCTATTCAGGAACGGTCCCGAAAACATTCGGGCTTGGACCTATTATGGAGAATTCATGCTATGACATTGGCAGAGGAATTGCATAGCTCTTCGTCTTGGAGGTGAAATGTCAACAGTCGTTCGTATAATTATGTAATTTTAACCTCATGATACGAGCATGTTGAGTACAAATTATGAAGTTATGAACACCATTGTCTGTGAAAGCGTTCTGTTTATCGCCTCTTGAACCTTGTGTTCTTTTTATTTGTCTTGTTTTAATTAGTTTGTCGATCATACATTTTGCCAAAACTAATCAGTTTCACAAATCACGAAATAAGCAATTTTCGGGCTGACATGCAAAAGACAAAAGGTCACGTGACTTCGTAACGGTAGATCCCATTTTCAAAAATTTTGTTTTAAAAGATGCGCAAGACTTGGGGAAAAAAAGGGTCACGAAGCCGCGGGGCGTCATCGTTACGCGTTCCGGAGCAATCGGAATAATCGCGGCCTTATTAGGGTTGAACCTCAACATAAAGATTACACAATATTATTTCTGTGAACTTATTTGACAAGTTGAAGAAGACTTGGGTGTCGAGTTACTCAAACGGAAATCAGTTTTCCTTGAACATGCATCACCATCACAAGAAGAAACTAGTGACGCCAACGGCCAAATTGTATTCCCTGATGTTGCGTTGACTTTGTTCCCGACTTTACAATTTAAATTTCGATTACGTAGTATGTGAAATGTGATATGTGTCTTGATGCACGAGACAGTATAAGAGACAGTTATTAAAGGAATATACATGTAGTTACTTTGTCAACATCCACAAAAAAAACTTTCGTAGAACTACATTAATTCTCACATAAATGTTGGTATTCGATAGATATTAAATATCTTTGTACCGTAATGGAGGAGAGATTCGGGAAACTGAAACCTGTTCTATAATACAGTTGGATATAACTGTTCGGATTTGTAAGTATTTCATGGGATACTTTGAACTGTGTACAATGTTAGAGCAATTAGTTAGGGAATATCACTTTTCTTTTTCGCTCATATGACATTCATTTACTTTGTAATTTTCACACATCATTTTTTATAGTGTAATTATCGGATCAGAGAAGTGCACTTTTTGCAACCTGTCGTCAGTTTTGCACATGTCACTATATCCATTTAAAGCTGAACAACGTTATCTGCAAATCTCCAAACAAGCAAGCAAACAAACAAATTTAAAAAAAACAAGACAAATACACCAACAAACACAATTTACGATGATTGCTCCACTTTTATTTCACCTCACTTTTTACTTCACTATTTTATTTCGCTATTGTGAAGAGAGAGAAACAGTATCCCAACGGTGTTCATGTAAATTGACCTTAAGAATTTAAATGATTTAGATGGTTCTCCGGAATAATTTTAAAGGATTTTCATAACTAGTGTGTGTGTATGTGCTTGTCTTTGGGCAGGGGTAGTGGCGCAGCCACGGGGGGGGGGGGGGGGGGGGGCGCATGAGGGAGGGTCATAATTTGCACCAAAAAGGGAGTAAAATCATTGACAAATGAAGAAATACAAAGAGTTTACCGCAATAGCCCAATAACACAAGAGAGCGCCTTCCAGACACCTAAATTTCAACCAATTTGTATCAAAAAATGTGAATGCGATGTTCAATATTTTCTTAAATATTGTTTCATAAAAGTCGGTCCCTAACATTAAAGGGGTAGTTTAGTTTTGGTAGAGAGGGCGCTGCACATCACAATTTGTTTGTGAGGTAATAAAAAAGTGTCGAATTTGAGAGAACATACAATTTTAATGGCAGAATAAACTTTATTTGGTCAAATTCGACCCAGAAACGGCTGAAATATCAATAAATATATCTGACCATATAATTATTTGGGGCCCAAATGATTAAATGATTTTTTCAAAAAATTCAAAAAATGCTTACACTTTTTCAAAAAATGTCAAAAGCATTTTTTAAATAATTGTTGATGATCTCTCTATTTAATCATTATTTCAATAAAACATCGCATGCATAATTTTGTATATCAAATGGTTGAAACCAATGCCTTTTTAGAGAGCGCCCTCTTGTGTTTTAATGGCTATTTTCGATTGATAACAGGCTTTGTACTTAGTCGTTTGTAAATTTGTTTACCTATCGAGCACTGTGGAGTTATAACTATTAGTTTATAATGTTACTGTCCAGGTTTGGTTAATAAATTTCAGCCATACCAAAACTAAACTACCCCTTTAAATCTGATAGGATAAACTTATACATGTTACATTTGCTTCTAAACCGATTTTATGTCCGTAAAATTGACTGGTTTTCAAATTTCAATTTAAATTTACCAAAACAAAAAAAATATTTTTTGAAGCGCCCTCTAAACCAAAACTAAACTATTAATTTAATACATATATGCCTGCAGGGATAACTTACACAGAATCCGAGTCTCGAATGTACACTGTCAGATAATGACAGGTATTCCGGTGCAGTTTTGGATTTCACTTTATCGCAAAATGATGAAGTACCGTTTGTAAACACTTGAAAATTGTTTTTTGCCACACTTTTGTCTCCATTTACAAAATAATAAAGGCGTACAAAGCACGTAGGCTTCATTGTATTGGCTTTTCAAACAGAATTCGAGTTTTAGAGACTAATTGATTAGTTAATTGTCCATGTACCTTACTTAAATTGTACTCGACGTAGTTCTTCGTTTTATAGGGTAACGATTTTTTATCAAGAAACATAGAGCGCACATATAACTATTGCGTAGAAATGTTTTTTTTTTTTTTTATTTTGCAAGGTTTCGATTTCAACAAATTATGAAACAATAAGCGTACTATTTTGTAAACACGAAACTCATAAGCGATCGACGCGTATAAAATAGATAAACACATTAGTGACAACGAATTGAGATCTGTTGCATTATTTATTTTACATTCCTTAATGAAAATAACATATGTAAAATAATGAATATTTCAATATTTTGCTTGATTCTGGTCGATTTTATCCGCGTTTGAATTCGCAGTATTCATTGTACATACCTAAGTTTTATGTAAACATGGTGAATTTGCTATCTTAAAGACTATAGGGTGCATATTGTTTATTGTCCGACATATTAAATGTGGAGCGCTGGCAGCTGCTACTCAGAGGGGATAATGGGGGATGAAGTGCTTCTAAGCTCTTCAAGAGAACGTCAACTTAAGTTCACAAACGGGCGTTTATCTCCTTTTTCCTTTGGCGTAATGTATAAATATCCCTGTGCCATGCTGCTAATGAAACATATTGGTCAGATTCTTGTGAATTTCATCGGCGTTTGAATTGATTGTCATGCATTGCTATCGTATTTTTCGTATATGTAATATATGAATTTGCTATTGATATAAGGTGCATATTGTTTATTGCCTGACATGTTCGAAGCGCACCTGCTCCTCATACTGGATAATGGGGGACGAAGTGCTTCGAAGCTCTTCAAGAGAACGTGAACTTAGGTTCGCAGACAGGCGTTTATCGTATCATCCGGTGGCATATCCAGACTCACCTCAGACGGAAGAAGTGGGGAAGGGGGGGGCGAAACAAAATACACCATTAACCAATTGCCTACTGGAACATGGTTTAAAAACATGTATCGACTCTGTGGTAAATGCATTTTCCAGTTGGGCAATGGTTAATCTTCGCACGAGGGGGGGGGGCGGGGGGGGGGGGGGGGGGGCTGGGAATCATTGGAACTTGGACACTTTTGGTGTTGTCGTTTTTTCTCAAGGGGGCTGAGACTTTCTGCCCGAATATAATCATCTTCACGTCTTCTCCATAATAAAGTTATTTTGAAAATGAACTTCAAATTGTCCCCATACTGTATACTATTTTACCCAAAACTGAGAACATCTTGCTAGAAATTCAATCATGCTATTCAATTTGCCGCTCCCCCCGCCCCCCCCCCTTCGAAAAAAAAGATAATGAAAACATGAATAAAATTAATTTAATAAATTAATGGTTCCACACGAAAGTATATACGTTCGGGCCAAAACTCGTATAAATGATAATGTGTATTTGTATTAAACAACGTTGGTGTATTCAACACTCTGCGCGGGAAGGGGGCGCTAAAGCCCCCATATCACCCCCTCTCCACTCCCCACAACGGCCTCATACGCCTATTAAACAAGAATAATTCCCACGTTGGAGTCCCGCTTTAACCTAGCTTTGTTCTGGGGAACATGAACTCCAGTTCGACATGTATAAGTCAGTCTCTAAACGTCGTGATATCGTCTTACAAATCTTCCTTCCCTGTTGCTTCCGCATGTGGGTCGGTAAAAAAAATAGGGAACAACTTGTAGAGTTACTAGTCGTAATGTGAGACCCGCGCGGAAGGAGACCCGTCAATGTCGCGCGACATCAACAGACGTCGATAAATAAGCCATGCGACTGTGTGGCGTAGCTATACAGGGTGGGGGTGGGGACGGAGGGAAACAACCCATAATATAAAAAAATCACATTTATCAAATGAGTTTAAAACATACGTTTGCAATACATGACCAATACAGAGAAGGCTTACATGATTGTGTTGTTTGTGTTCTTTTTTTAGCTATAAACACCATTGTATAAGCATGTTGCAGTGTGTTCATATCTTCAGTAGACTAGATACAACTTTCAGTAGACTAGATACATTACTATCGGCCCGTGCACAAATCAGATTTGATACCATGTTCTTTCTTTTTACCAAGTCACTGCCTGATAAATCGCACTTTCTGCCCGTCATAGCATCGATCAACTATGCCCATTATCTCGGCACACAGCTGAATGCACACTAACATTGGCGCGCGTATTGCTCGTTGTTCGATCCTACGACGGGCAGTAAGTGCGATTTATCAAGCCCTAAACAAAAACTACACAACCAAAATGACTGTTCTTGGTTTTGTTTTTCATTGGAAAAGACATCCTATCCGATGGACATAATCATTTTTTTGCTGAAACATGCCTGGACCAAGGAGGTTGAAGAATTCTAAGAAGAGTGCTGATGCTGGTTTTGTGCACGGTAAAGTACGCTAGGTTTGAGTACGTTAATAAGTACGTTATACTACGTTAGACTACGTTATACTTCGCTTTAATACGTTAGCATCACGGATGCCTCTAACGTATCGCTGTGAAATTTGTCTATTTTTTTGCTCAAACATGTCTGGATCGTCTGGATCAAGACTGTCGATGCTGGTTTTGTACACGGTAAAGTACGTTAGAGTACGCTAGAGTACATTTAAGTACGTAACGAAGTACGTTAGACTACGCTAGACTTCGTTAGACTACGTTAGACCACGTTAAACTTCGGTTTAGTACGTTATTACTACGGATGCCTTTAACGTACCGCTCTTTTGAACATGTTCAAAAATGAAATCGAAGATCACGGCTCTCCCGAGTTAATACTAAGTTAACATCACGGATGCTAGTACGTTCAACTACCTTCAACTTCGTTCAACTACGATCAACAACGTTAGCCACCACTACGTTCAACTACGTCCACTACCGCAAGTATGACCGGCCCAGAACATCTCCAAAAATTAAATCGAAGATCACGGCTCCCCCGAGTTAATACCAAGTTAGCATCACGGACAACTACGGTACGGTACGGATGCCGGACGCTCAACTACGTTAGCCTCCACTACGTTCAACTACCTCCACTAACATATATGTGACCGGCCCTTGAGATTGGTCGATTCAAACAATGGTACTACATCACTTTAAGAGGACAAATAATACATATGATCATGTTCTAACCCCCAACATATTGGATAATTTATACGAGAACTACACAACTACCCTCCCATCCCCCAGTACAAAACAATCACACACACACAAACACATGGCGATGCCATAAATGATAACGTCAACAATGATGTAAGTCAACTTACCAATTGAAGTGCGAATCGCCAGGCAGAGGGCTAAGAAGTATTTCAGACTCCGCCAATCCATGGTTAGGTCATTATGGTTCTCCAAGAATCTTCTAAAAACTAATAGAGACTGAGGAGGGGTGCAGTAGCAGAGTATGCCTCCCTTTTTTCTCAAACCAACCTCCAAGGATTAATGACACATTTCCTTCTCTCAACATAGCATAAATCATGTAATTGATAAATTACATTTGGCTGCGTCTGATTTTTTTTGTCTGAGTTGCGAAAATGTTTCAGTGGCATTTCAGAACCAATGCATGATATTAAAGGGATCTATATAGTAACATTGTCCAAATCCTCAAAATTAAATTGGAAATCTAGCGATTCCCACATACCTTGTTGCATTTGAATTAACAAAAGAAGCATGGGACAGGTTTCGGTTTTTCGAATATCCCAGTTCGTTAAAAAGTATTTACGATTGAAGTGTTCAGATGTTAAACTATCCACTGAATAGTCGTAGCCGTGTACGAAGTCAGTGCAATGAGTTGGTGAATATCACTTTGCATTTCTGCTTTTTACTCGGACATATAACATCCATTTAACCTGAATTTGTACACAATATCCAGTGGACATATCAGATAACAACATTATACATTGGATCAACTATTCATCACTGTTTTGCACATATCAACAAATCCCTTTAACCGTGAATTACTATAAAAGGGAAACACGAATCATTAGTTGTACGCTATCATATACCCGAAAAGGGAATTTGAAATCAATACACGCACCTAAATGTTCACCTGTCTCTCTTGAACCCGTTATATTATAAGAGAGATTGATAATGTGTAGGTTGCAATCAAATACGTAGTAAATCTCGTAAACATAGTAAATGGAGAACTCTTGTGGCGACGCCTGTTGTTGGACAAGTTGAACGAGTTGCGTTCTGGACTCTGGGGTCAACTGAACAATATCTATGGGAATTATTGAATCCGGAAGGGAATGGGTTAACTCACTCACGCTTATGCTGGTTATAATGTTGTTGCAGTGTTAGCACACAGTGCATCACGGTGTGCGGATCATGACATCACCGACATCACCCTGTGCTTACAGTGTGCTAAACACAGCTGTCGGGATGGCGAGGGTTTATAAGCAGCTTCAGGTATAAACTCGGTAAGACGTTGCATGGGGGGAAATCGTAAAGAACTAAATAAAACCACAGATACATCCCCTTTCAAAGCAGACATAATGATTGGGAAATCAACAAAGCAATTTCGTTCCAGGAAAGTCGACAATGTTATTGGTCCTTTTATTGTAAGTTCCCCTTTCTATTATCAATGATTATATGCATGATCATGCCAGGAAAAGGGTGTTCCTCTTTGTCCAAGCCGCAAGTAATATCAACGGCTAGATAGATTTCTCTGGTTGCTACCACAGCACTGAGCTGCGGTTCACACCAGTCCCCCAATGGTTACAGGTGGACTTCATAGCAGGATAGGCGACCGGTGATATTTAATTTGAAAACGGAAGAGGACATACAGTACTGCGACGTAACACGGAGCCCGCCCGACTTCTCTACGCGCTCAAAAGGGCATTTTTGCCAGGAATACTGCTCGATACCTACGGGCTACGCCGCGTTTTTTAGGAGTCGGCCGAAGTTCGCAGGGAACCGACAGGGGACCAATTTTCGCCCGACTTCTTTTGTTTACTGACTGGCGCCTGATTTCTGATCACTGATGTCTATAGGGTTCTACCGAGCCCCGTCCAATAGGTATATGACAGGGAAGATTTCAGGCGAAAAATACGCTCGACTCCCTGGCGGATTTGAAATTCGGTGACTCTCTGGCGGCCGGGGACCGTTGCATTTGTGACACATGCTATAACCCGACGGCTTTCTCGTCGGTTAATGCATCACACTGTGTGACTTTCACAATATTATAATCAATATCATTGTAAGATTCTTCTAAATTGAATACTACATGAATTCTACCACTCCTGAGCTGCGGCTTACACTAGTCTCCCAGTGGTGACAGAAGGTCCGTTTCAGGATAGACAATCGGCGACATTTAAATTGAAAACGCAAGAGGACATGCAGTACTGCGATGTCAGTGTGTTAACCCGAAGGCTTTCTCGTCGGTTGATGCATGACACTCATGCAGGTATATGTGTGACTTTAACAATATTATAATCAATATCATTGTAAAATTCTTCTAAATTGAATACTACATGAATTATACCACAGCGTGAGCTGCAGCTTACACTAGTCTCCCGGTGGTTACTGGTTACAGGTGGTCGAGATTTAAATTGAAAACGGAAGAGCACATGCAGTACTGCGACGTCAGTGTGTTAACCCGACGCCAGTCTCGTCAGTTGATGCATCACACTCATATAGGCATATATGTGTGACTTTAAAGATCATCGAGCGTCGGGATGCTAAACTGCGGGTCGCCATTTTGAACTAGGCTAGTTTGCACGCCCAGCATGACACGGATTCTTTGTGCAGTGCGCGCCGCGCGCAAGATGGCGCCGTGCGTCTGTTTAATGAATCCGAACTACCTTTAACAATATTATAATCAATATCATTGTAAAATTCTTATTAATTGAATACTACATGAATTCCTCCACAGCGTGAGCTGCGGCTTACGCTAGTATCCCAGTGGTTGCAGGTGGTCTGTTTCGGGATAGGCGACCGGCGACATTTAAATTGAAAACGCAAGAGGACAAATAAAATAAATAAATACAAAGAAGTTGTGTTCCCACGCCTCCCCCCCCCCCCCCCCCCCCCCATGCAGTCCGACCACACTTTGTCAAGCCACACATTTGTATTCGTTAGTTTGTTTGAGTGTGTCTTTGTTTGTTTGTCTGTGTGTTTGTTTGTTTGTTTTATGTTATTGTTTGTTCGTTTTTACACCTAGCCCCTATATTTCGCGCGCAATGCCCAACAAATCCCAGCGATCACGGCACGAGGTGATCGACCTTAATAAACATCATTCCCAGCTAGCCACCTGACGTCGGGCCGATGTCGGAAGTTGGTTGCCGGATGTCGGCATATCGCCGTTGGCTCGAGGTTAAAATGTCCGCCAGCCCAACATCGTCACGACGTCATTTTTGTGATATATTGGCATAACGTCATTTTCCGACAATGGCCCAACATCATCTCCTGACATGATGTTGGGCCATTGTCGGAAAATGACGTTATGCCAATATATCACAAAAATGACGTCGTGACGATGTTGGGCTGGCGGACATTTTAACCTCGAGCCAACGGCGATATGCCGACATCCGGCAACCAACTTCCGACATCGGCCCGACGTCAGGTGGCTAGCTGGGATTGCCACGGCCCGTTTTACCGTTTTAACTTCGGGGGTGATTGCGATTGAGACGCTCTAAACACAGCCGGAAGTGTAGGAATGTTTTAAGAGGGTTACATCGATAGGCATCGCCTCGTCAATACTCCTTGTGTATTGACTCAGGGGATCGTGAGGCGAGCGGAAGTATCTTCCGATCACCCGATCAAGTGTATGCCTTGTTGTGGGTGGTGGTTCCCTCTACATACATCGGGAAGTCAGACAATGAACTCGCACGAATAGGGACGTACCTATGGCGGGTATGGGGGCTACGTTCCCAAAATCTTTTGACAAAAGAATACAATATTATGGTCGCAAACCCTATATACATATTTTAAAAAGTACATTTAGGTGCTTCAAATGCTTCCAATATAATCGTGGTAATTGACGGTAACTGTTTATGCTCTTAAAATATTCAACGCATCCTTTTCTTAGCTACCACACTAAACAAATAAACTGACATGATTGGTCCTTTTGCTTGAATTTGCAAATGAAGTCCGACAGTCAAGCTTGCGGACTATCATCCAAACTCGATGTTGTATTTAGTATTTGGACAAGAGTATCGTAGGAGTGTTTTCAGAAACTCGATTGTGTTTGAATTGACAGTCATATCAAGTAACACGTATGTGCGGCGCCGACCAAAAAAAACTTCCGGGCGATTAACTAAACGCATTGGCTCATTACATGCATAATTCAGTGGTCGGGGGAGGGGGTGGGGGGGGGGGGGGGAGCTCGTTGGTAAGATTTAAAGGGATGGTGCAGTTTTAGTTTAGAGGCCGAGGCCGCTACACGAAATAATACATTTCTTTGTGAGGTAATGAAAACAAAACGTAGTGTAATATTTGAAAAAAGCACATGGTTTTAAAGACGAAGTAAACTTCGTTTGATCAAAGTCGATTCAGAAACAGCTGAAATATCCATTGATAAAACAAAAAATATCTGTTCCCCCATTGCTTGTGTGCATTCTATATACACATGGAGCCAGTGCGTATTCCAGTGGATGTGGTGTGGCAAGATTGGTAGAGCGCGCGCTTTCCGATCATGAGATCCCGAGTTCGAACCCTGCCCACTGCCTTTGTCCTTCAGCAAGACAATTTATCCACAATTGCTGCTCTCTACCCAGGTGTATAAATGGGGACCCGGTAGGAGGTGAAAGCCTATATGTGAAGGATCTTCTCAATGCCCATGAGCCGCTTGGAAGGAATGCTCCCCAGGGAGTGGAGATGGTGCTGGTTTGCATTGTATCCTATGACCGGGGATAATATTATCATTGTAAAGCGCTTGGAGATGATTATCAATCATATTAGGCGCTATATAAATCGAGTATAAGTATTATTATTCCACACCGTGCGCAATGGCTCGCAAGATAGAACCGCGTGTCTGATTTGACGAATCAAAACCACATTTAAAGTCACTGCGTCGCCAACTCGGAATTGCGCACAGGGCAGCGCCATATTTGATTTGTCAGAAACTCTCTATAGCGTACGTGTATAAGTGTATAAGTGTGTATATTAAACACGCTACCTCTCTGAGAGCCCTATCAAATGCCGACAACACCAACTTGTTAACATGCTGAAAGCATGTTAACATTCCCACTTGTTAAAGAGAGTGCCCTTATTTTGCAGGCATATTCAGTAAAGTTCAGTAAAACATTCCATCCATAAACCACAAGGGTTTAAAGAAAACCACGTTATGTTTAAAGTTGTGATAAAGAATTCACAAGATGCAAGACAGAAACAATCGCTTTGTAGAACCCCATATCCTTTCTATGTTGAATCCATATATCATAGAGTATTATTTGACTCTGTTAAACTGTTAAAACAAAATTTGTTACATCATACATCTGATAGAATCGATTTGATTGTAATTGACCTAAATAATTTGTATTATTTGGTGTGCGAACATCAAGAACAAACACACACCACAATAAAGGGTCTACAAATGCTAGACTTTTTGAACGGTCGCAGCTACCACTTACATGTATTATCTCGAGCTTTAGAATCAATATTGTCTGTCCTATAGTCTTCTCAGAATATATTTTAAAATATTATAATCTTTCATGAGGTTATCCTCCTGCAACTTAAGAATGTTGGCTTGCAAAAGCTGGAGAGTATCTTTAATATTCAGGGAATTCGTCCACATTTTCGACCGTCCTATTCAATCATTTCAATTGCGATCTGATCGATTTACTGCCCGCACTTCAAACACTCCTACAACCCCCGTAGAAACTTAGCATATAGCTATACGTTTCAAGAGGTTTCACATGCAGCATGTTCAGTTGTACTGGCATAATCTTGATGATTATATTAGGGGCATTTCGAATGTTTCCTGAAAGTGAAGTGAGGGACGTTTGGCGATTGTTTATGAAGTCTCAAGTTTGAGGTCGTCATAATATGTTATTTGTGTTTTACAAATATTTGAATATGTGTTTATCGAATTGCCATATTTGAAATAATTATGATATTGTGGCAATGTCGCCATTTAATTGAATTTGTGTAAAAATAATACAAAAACTGTCGATTTCTGCTCACTTACCGGATAATTATGAACGCGTCAATGTTATGTTTATGTTCATGATTTCATTGTCTAACGTTCACAGTTGTTGGTCATGAACTCGGGCCTAAACCCAATAAATCATGCACAATTCATGTTGTCCATAGACCCTGTATAATACGACCGTTTGAAGTGTTCATCTTGTGCGATAAATCATGTATTATAACGTCATTCACTACTACAACCTCGTATACCATACATTTGATCGATGGATATACAGTCTATCGTTCACAGCTATTTAAATATACTTATACGAATTGCGATAAACGGCACTGCCCATTGTTTGGTCTCGCAGAAAAGCTGTCTATCTTTATCGTTAGGAATCCAAAACATGACAAACACATATTTACAGGTAATAATGGATAACAGTAGCGTAGCTATACAGGCAGGGTGGCCAATAAAAACGGAACGGGGCACTTCCCAAAATAAAGTAACAAAATGATTATGTCCATCGGATAGGGTGTCTCTTCCAATTTAAAACAATACCATGAACAGTAATTTTGGTCGTGTAGTTTTTGTTTTAGGGCGCCATGTCAGGTTCCCAATTTTGTCAATTTTTACCAAGTCAGTGCCTGATACATCGCACGTCCTGCCCGTCATAGCATCGAACAACCATGCCCATTCTCTCGGCACACAGCTGAATGCACACTAACAATAGCGCGCGTATTGCTCGTTGTTCGATGCTATGACGGGCAGTAAGTGCGATTTATCAGGCACGACTTGGTAAAAATTGACAAAAATGGGAACCTGACATGGTGTCATTCAGAGCGCCCTTAAACAAAAACTACACGACCAAAATTATTGTTCTTGGTATCGTTGTTCATTGGAAAAGATACTCTATCCGATGGACATAATGGTCCGGATTCACAAAGCAGGTTTGTAGGAGGTTTGTACAAACCATGGTTTATCCATGGTCTACATCTATGGAGTGCCATTTGTAAACTGATGGAGAAAGAATGCAAACTCCTTACTTGTTAACAATGTTGATGGTACACATTTACAAAATGCACCAAATACATGTTTGTCTTCTCACATGGTGAAATTGCTGGTTAGCAAGCACTAACAGTCATATCAGTAGAAATTAGAAATTGTTTTACTTGTATACGAGCAGCACTCCATAGATGTAGACCATGGATAAACCATGGTTTGTACAAACCTCCTACAAACCTGCTTTGTGAATCCGGGCCAATCATTGTGTTACTATATTTTGGGAAGAGCCCCGTTCCGTTTTTTTGGGGGCCACCCTGTATAGGCATATGAGGGCGGGGACGATGCGCTACTCCAATATTTGGTAAAGGAGTATGGTAAAGCTTGCCTCCCATGCAGTTCCCGTGTACGAATCCAAAAGAAGAACGTTGAACGTGACCGTGGACGAGGCGGTGATCGAGTGATCAATTTGCCTTCATTATCGCGGTCACGGTGATCTAGCCTCGAAGAAGATTGACGCTGACACGCACGACAATTCGCATCATAATATAACGATTACCTTGGCTGCCGCGACGCTATTATTATATACGGGTGGTAAGCAGTATGAAGCAGAGGTGAAGTAATAATCTAATTATCTAAGAACGCAGGGGGCTGCCTCCCTCCCCTCCCTAGGCGTACCCAGGGGGGGGGGGTTTGGGGGGTTCAAACCCCCCCCCCCCCCTTTGACCAAAAAATGGCTGTTTTGGGGGGTTTGAACCCCCCCTTTTCAAATTTTAGTCGGTCTCGAGACTACTTTTAAGTGGTCTCGACCGTCTAAAACCTGGTCTCGACCGACTGAAACCCGGTCTCGACCCACTAAACCCTGGTCTTGACCCCAAAATTTTTCGAAGATCTCCGGTCTCGGACCCAAATTTTTTTTAAGTACTTGGTCTCGGCCTCGAAAATTTTATACGGACACCCCCCCCCCCCCCCCCCCCCCCCCCCCCACTGAGAGAGGTTTACAACTTTGAAGGTACTTGGTCTCGGCCTCGAAAATTTGAAAAGTACTTGGTCTCGGCTTCGAAAATTTTCTACTGACCCCCCCCCCCCCCCCCCCCCCCCCCCCCCCCACTGAGAGAGGTTTTCAACTTTGAAGGTACTTGGTCTCGGTGTCGAAAATTTGGAAGGTACTTGGTCTCGGCTTGGATTTTTTTACAAAATAACCCCCCCCTTAAAAAAATCCTGGGTACGCCACTGCTCCCCTCCATCATTATATAACACGATTTGCTTTTTTTGGGCTCCTCCGTATTTGACTTTATGTTGCAAAACTTGTTTTTTGATTGGTTATGTAATTGATATTGTTTATTACAGATTTTGTATTAGTTTAAGTTATTTACATGTTCAAACAAATATAATTTGTGTAATATGGAAATAAATTCATATAAAATAAAAAATCAAATCAAATCCCCTTCACCCTACGTAACAAGGAAGGATGGATATATATAAATATATGACATACATTTTAATGCGGTGTATCGGCTTTCCTTCTAAGCAGAATCGTGAAATGTTTTATCACAGCGTTTGCCCCTCTTGTAGGGCAAATGCCCCCTATATTACTACCCCTCCCTCCACCCCAAACTTAAAGTCTAGTGTGATCCTCAATGCGCCACCTGAACTGTTTATACGGGAGGAGACACATACAATGAATACTGACATGCACGCCAAGTCGCTCATTACCTTTAGTAGTTGCGATGTCATGAAAACGTACGAATACCGCGAAATAGCCTTTGAAGTTAAGGAGGGCGGGGGTTGGGGGGGGGGGGGGGGGGTCTGTGTATTTTTTCCACACTCTTGAACGAGAGAAGTGTAATACAGGAATAAGAATGTACATGCCAATAACGTATACACGCCATTTTTGCTATTGTTACGCTATTAAACTGCACCATTGAATAACACAATGTATTATCTGATGGATGTTACCTTTATACTCATTTAATATCTATAGTTATAATTTTGAAGATATGATTACAAGACGGTGACACACATTTTCGAATTATTTTCAGGATTTTCTCAGAAGGTTTAATCGCATTTATCGCACATTGGAACACATGTTTTATATTGGTTGTTGTATTTTAGCTCTTCGGCATTATTTTAAGAATATACCATGAGTGCGCTGTCTCATGTGTCCCCTTCGTGATTCCGTTCAAGGCTTGACCTTAAAATGCTGTAGACGAGGTCACCAGCGGATCGAGGTACCAACAACAAAAAATAATAACCATATTACACACGATAATGCTTTATCCAGCATATATGTTGTACTTATGAAGAAATATTTGTTTATTATTAGTATTGTATCATTATTATGACTATCTGTTACGTCGAAAATGCAGAGATGAAAACAAAACAAAGTTAAACAACATACGATAAAGCAAACTATACAAAGGTAATTTAGTACTCCGGGGTCTCGATTGAATTCCTTTGCCATTTTTATCCTCTACCCAATTTATCGCAAAAAAGTGGAGATAATGAACCCTGCCATTATGTACCCACCCGTCCGCAACATATCATATCCCGATTAGTCTCGTGTCCTCGGTACTCCTTCCTCTCTTGATGTCAGTTACTATGGTGATGGATGGTGCAGAGACGCAGTAGATGGGGCATGATAAACGGAGCATGACAGCAGACAGCCATTTCATTATCACTTGCTTGACAAATTCTCGGTCCTTATGAGGCGTGTTAGTCGGGTCATCTTTCTTTCCGCGAAAGATATTCTATACGAGGGTCGTACCGAATTGAAGCTCTTTGCGGTAGTACCATTAAAGCCCACCGCACAGTAGAATGATCCGACTTCAATCCGACGAATAAGTTAAGGATGTGAACTATTATACTTCATGTACTTCAAAAGTTAAATGCGGACGTCTTGGTTTTTAGTTCAGATACGCAGTTGCTTGTCGGATCGAATTGGATCACGTTGTGCGTGGTTGGCTAAAGATGGCCAATCTGGGCATGACGATGTCGTTCCCAAAGACAATAGACACCCGGTATGAAATTGCTAAAATCATTGCTAAGTTTGCTATTTGATGATAGGAAAGAACTTTGATAAATAAAATGTCACTATCTTTATCATCAAGATGTAGCTTTGAAGTTTATGATTTAAGCTATATAAATTATTCAAATAACACAATTTGTTCAAGCAATTGTTAACATGTTAAATCTCAAATATATGTCATTGACAAAGGTCCCCCTGGAATATAAAAGTATTTGCCCTCTCTGGG
Organism: Echinarachnius parma; assembly: GCA_037951105.1. Taxonomy (NCBI): domain Eukaryota; kingdom Metazoa; phylum Echinodermata; class Echinoidea; order Clypeasteroida; family Echinarachniidae; genus Echinarachnius; species Echinarachnius parma. The sequence continues at coordinate 28,671 of JBAMJV010006880.1, read as the reverse complement.
GGGGGGGGGGGGGGGGGTGCCAAAGCCTTTTAGCCCAGGCATGAACGCGGCTGTACCGCCACTGGCACAATAATGTAAAATATCTGTGACTGGTAACCAGTGATCTTGCGTTTGGTAACTTATTTGTGTATATCTGCTATATGTTGCGTGTTTGTTATGTCGACTTATTATATTTGATTGTGAGACGTCCTCTACGAGCCCTTCACCCCACCCCACCCCACCCCCTTTCCCTGTATGGTACTATACTGTGCCACTACTGGTAATAGATTCTGGGTGGAACCCCGGAAACGCGGCCGGCGAGCAATCAATCTTCTCCGCGGAAGAAGGACAGGCCGTGTCGTCTGCGAATAATCGTGTTTTAATTTAAAATGCAACCATGTGTGGATTTCCGTTTTTATTGAAGAAAACATAGAATAAAAAGAAGACAATAAGATAATACACATGATGATATACACATATGACATGTAGCATAATCGGTAGGAATACTGCGTTTAAAACTATTATGTGCACCTTAGGGAACCTGGCTATAGAATGTTCCCAACAGAGTTGTATCCGATGGCCGAAATAATAATTTCCTTGTAAAACGCCAGGTGTAAATAAATTGTCAATATTTTTAGTTGGTTAGCCATTATTATTCTCGATATATCATTATTATCATCATTATCACTAAGCCAACAACAATAATATTTTCGAATCCAGCTCGTTTCTTGTTTTCTATTTTGACATACATGTATATCAAGTCAGTGGCGTAATGAGCAAACACTTTTGGGGGGGCTAAACAAAATCCGCATCACCACCGGATATTGCGAGGGAGCGAAGCGACCAAGCCCGAAGGAGCGAAGCGACTGAGCGGGGGGAGGGTGTGGAAGGGGGGTGTCCCCCCTCCCACGGTAGGGAGCTTTTGCATTTTTGGACTTGAAACTGTGCAATCTGGTGCATACCTGGAAAGGAAATTCTGACTTGACGACATGTACAATAATGTGCGTTAGTGCGTCATGATTCTTAACCAGAAGTGGTTATGATTGATTCATGAAGAAAAACAAAAATGCACCCCCAAAATAATATTCGCAAAGTGACATCTTCAGTTCAAACAGTGCATCGAAAGCATTATTTTATGACAAAACAACATGAACATTGTATTCCAGACGTATACAAGACCGATTCCCGAGGGAGTGAAACTATAACCGAGAGGGGGAAGGGTGATGGGAGGGTGTGATGGTATAAGGTGGGTGCACGGTAAAGTTGCTTTTGCAATGTTTTAGTTGAAATTATGCAATCTGGTGCATACTTGGGAAGGAAATTTGACTTGACATGAAGTAAAATCTGAGTTTTTTGTCTAAAGAAATACTCTTTTATTTCAATCACTGTTATCGAATTAGATAAAAGCCATGATTTAAATTTATTTTGGGGGGCAAGCGCCCCCAAGCCCCCCCCCCCCCCCCTCCCCACCAGTACGCCAGTGTATCAAGTTCAACTATTTAGTAATTCTCTTTAAACATTCTTTCAGCGAAGTTAAATGCTAAAGCAATTATTATACTGCAGTTTCAATTTTATATTATTAGTTATAGCTAAATACGACAAATCTTTTCCATCCTTATGATCATGATAATGCCCTCGTCGAATTAGGCTTGTCAAAAACAGATTATAATTTTCTTTGAAACATACATGCGTTGGTTCACATACGTCATAAACATGTTTATGCATTTCCAAAAACGTACGAGATAGCAGGGCAATCAACTCCTGATTATATTCAGAGTAAATTTGAATTTAAATTAACTTTCTAAAGCTTAACGGGGTAGTATATTTCTGGTCAAACTGAGTTGTATAACTTAAGCTTGTATGATATCCTTACCAACGAATAGATATCATGCTCGAATGGTAAAAAAAACATACAAACGGCTAAGACTGCTTTCGTAAAAAAAAAACAGCCGTTAACACACGAATTTGTGAATGTGATGTTTGGTTAAAAGTTATTCAATAGAGAGATCAATACACGCAATATAAAAGCTACTTTCGAAAATGTGTAGGCATCATAAATATGTTCTTATATCTATTGTAATGTTGGGGCCCATCATTTATTCAAATCGGATATATTTATGGACATTTCCGCGTATTATGAACCGATTTTGGTCAAACAAACTTTATTATTTTTGTCTTTAAAATCATGTTTGCTTGATTGTTTTTCTTTGTTTATAATAAATACGCGTGTCGAAAAGAAAATGTTGAATTATTTTGACATGAAATGTTTTTAATAAACGTAAACTAACGTATTTTTAAACTTGAAGTTTACCTTGTTGTACAACTGTCAATGAGCAATTTGTGTCATTCTGAATTTGTTCTTCCTTATCTAAATAAGGGTATTTATGGATGTCTTGATTGTGTGATTATATTCTATGCGTTTGTGTAATTGTTAGTATATATTTGCGTATGTATACAAAATACGTAATTTGTTTTGTAATTGTTAGTAAGTTGTGCTGCTGCATGGTGCCACCACATTTAAAATGAACATAACGAAGCGAAACAGAGGTTAATTGAATTAATTGCATGATTTATCCAAGTCAGACCGAGCATGATGGCTAAAGCTGCGTTTCCATTAGAGCGAATTTCCGCGGCGATTTTTTTTTTTTTTTTTCGCAGCGAATTATTGAAAAAAATCGCTCTTAGGAGCGATTAAAAAAATTCGCTTGCGAATATTCGCCATGTAATATGAATAACACTGATTTGGTCCGTGCGAATGTTCGCGGCGGAAATTCGCCGCGGAAATTCGCTCTAATGGAACCGCAGCTTTAGTGGCTAGAGTGTCCGTCTCATGCACGTCAGGAGGTCCCTGGTTCCACGGGCGTAGCGACTTACGTAATACCCATTCAACTGGGAGGATGAATGAATAGATCATCCCCCAGTTGAATGGGTATCAATGACATGTCTACGCCCGTGCCTAGTTCGAACCCAGACCGGGTCATACCAAAGACTTTTAAAATGGTACCTTCTGCCTTCTAGCCAGGGCGCTCCGCATTTATAAAATGAAGAAGGGAAAGTTTATCGCACGAGTTACCAGAGGACTATATATAGCCCCCTTTTGTAGCTTTTGCTACATTTAGTAGATATTTGGCCTAGGGCTAGTGTGCCACAATTGACACGGGAAAGATTTTAACTTTTAACTGTTAACCATGTCTAACGTTGTCATCGTTAAGGTGTTGTGAGCATTTAATCTAGGCTTTGTTCTCATGAGTATACTTTAATCGCAACATGTTTCTTGCGTAACATTATCATGGCAATCCATGGCGTCTACCATGTTTCTAATATGATGTTATTAATCATTACACTATCGCTTTTTATTAAAAATCCACATAAAAAGGGAACTTTTCGTCTGACCAACTTCCCAAGATATTAATTTGAAGAAGGACGTGACTTTTGGCGGCATTGTGGCGATCGCGGCAGAATCGGCAGCTGTCATGTGACCAGGGGGGTGTTTCACAAAGATCTTAAGTTGAACTTAACTATTATGGAAAGCCTAAGTTGGACCTAACTATTATGGAAAGCCATTTGTAGCCTTAGAATAAAACATATTCCAAAGCAAGAATGCATGTATTTTAGACTGTCATACATTTCACATCAAGAACATGGAATCTCCTTGATAATAGAATATATGATTATGATTTTAATCAACATTGTATGCCTTTTAAAACAAAATTTACAACAAATTTTCAAAAAAACTGAAGGCTTTCCGTATTTTTTTAGTCCAACTAAATATAGTTAACGTCTTCCCACCTCTGTGGTTCAACTAAGGATCTTTGTGAAACATCCTCTTGGACCCCGACACACATAAATAAGCGAAATGTTAGAACAAGAGGAAGACCCACTTAGACTAATCAGAACCAAGTACTTGGACCAAGTTTCTTAATTCGGAGAATTTCGGTTGATCGTGCAGCAGGCCCCTCATAACTCAGATTCGCTATTATTAGCCACATCTCCTGATCCAGCCAGCCATGAAATTTATCGAGGCGGACGGACACGTTGGCATTTTCAATTTGAGGCGGTCCCAGGTTTATGATGGTTCTTCACGGGCGTAAGGGCACGTTCTTCGCAGGGGGGGCAGAGTTCTTTTTGCCTGAATTTTTTAATTTTCACCTGAAAAAAAAATAAATGTCCGTAAAGTACATGTTGTTAATAGTTTAGTTAAAAAAACAAAGCACACACCATTTATCCCGAATATGTTTTGCCCGAACATAACATGACAATGATCGCATGTAACATGATTTTGCCCGGATATTAGATAATTGTGCCCAAATATGGCATTAGTTTGCCCGAATATGACATATTTTACCCTATAATATGACATGATTTGCCCAAATTTCAGTTGCGTTTTGCCCGAATATGGTCGTTTTCAAAACTCCAGGGCGATGCACCCCAGGCCTAGCCCCCACCCCCTTTCGCTTCCTGCACCTATTCAAGACTATTTGATATTGGTACATGCATTCTCAATCGATACAAAACCCAAGCATTTTCTGACTAGTCCAGTCCGAATCGGGTTGTTAAAACAATGGTTTTGAGTGATTCTCCTAGCGGATCTGGCTGGATCTTGTAGTGTAAGTTCGTCTCTTTTTTGTATCTTTCTTTCTTTTGTCTTTTTTCTCTTTTTTTTTTTTTTGAGGGGGGGAGGGGGTCTTGCTGAGAGTCTTTAAGAGAGTAACATTTAATTCCTCATAATCACTCTTTATAAACTGTTACTATCTAAATTAAAACGTGATCTTGCTTAGAAAGTATTACACATATCATTGGTGGTTTTTTTATCTTCAATAATAATGCATCATCGGCTCATCCGTTCAAGTGAGCATTAATGTGAAACTTTAAGAAATTATTAGAGAATATCACAAATTCTGAAAAAATTGGTCGTAAGTGTTTCTTGGAAATCCATGGTAAAGTACCTTTTAATGTGCATTTTCAAAAGAGCATGGATCGCTTCTAGCTGTTGCCAGGATATTCGTCAAGTATCAATTCAGAATTATGATGATCCCTTTCGAGGTTTTCGTTCGCCTGAACACAGCTAGCACCGTCAAAAGTATCCATTGCGCCGCGGGTGTTACGAATACCATCCCAGGTCTTCGGAAAACAACGCAACTTTTACTATTTTAAAAATGATCATCGATCATCGGTGTGCAGTAAACTGTTTGGGAATTCCTTATCATTGTAATCCGGTGTAAATAGAAAGGCTCCCCTGGGCAAAAATACATTACAATGTTTAAAGTACAAAATTTTGTTTTATATATTAAAGTGATCCAGGTAAAGTGTCTAACTCCACGAAAAATAATTGGAGCTTCCTCGTTTCTCTTCTGCCGTGTTGTTTAGCTTATGGTAAGAGAAGAATAAAATAGGGTTAGATTTTTTCAAATGTCCCTTTAGTATGAAGATAATTATCATTATTTGAAAAGCGTTTGTCAACGCTTTTCAAAAAAAGTACACTTGTTTCAGCTGGATACGTCCGAGCGTGGGAAACATTCCCGACCTAGAGAACTGTGATCCAACACGTGCCGGAATTCCAGGAATGTTGTATACCGCATATGTAAACATACACGGGTGCGGATATATCGTCATAGGCTTATCGTCATAGGCTGCCAGTTATAACTGTTGGCAATTCTACGGACAAGCCATCAGTATTCGGTGAGTAAAATATGACTCAATATTCGTTTTTTTTTTCACTAGGTAAACAGTGTTCGTTTCCTTCAAACTTTCACAAATCTTTCAATTGTATTTTACAATGATATTGATAGTAGGGATTGAAGTCTCAAATGTCATTTTGTGCAATATCTGACACTTTACCTGGATCACTTTAGGTTTTTCCATTCAGGACTGTTCCTGGAAATACTCGATTGCGATCGTTGGAAATACGTTTTTATGGAAATCCTCATTAGCTGAGAGTTCATTCGAACGGTATTGTCTATTCTATACGCTTTCAAGATAACTTTCCATAAAGGTACAACTATTCTCTCCCGCAGGGCAACGATTTTGTTCGAGATGCTTTTAAATACTCATTAAGTCCATCACTCGAGAAACAGCGGTAGATTTATAGCTATATCGGGAGGCATGCTCATGCCCCCAATAATAGCCAAATACAACGAAAATAACGATTGTATACAGAACTGAACGTGCCTTCACATGACAAAAACAATGCAACAATATGTACAAAAATTAAAATGTAAAACAATAAAGCAACAAATAGCGTATGCCCCCAACAAGTAGTGTGCCACCATAAAGCTGCGTTTCCATTAGAGCGAATTTCCGCCGCGAACATTCGCACGGACCAAATCAGTGTTATTCATATATTGTTCATATATATTGTTCATATTACATGGCGAATATTCGCAAGTGAAATTTGTCAATTATTCGCTGCGAGAAAACAAAATTCGCCGCCCGAAATTCGCTCTAATAATGGAGACGCAGCTTAAAGTCATACTGTAATGTGTCCAAATCCACGAAAATTACTTGGAGCTTCCTCGTTTCTCTTCTACCGTGTTGTTTAGCTTATGGTAAGAGAAGAATAAAATAGGGTTTGATTTTTTCAAATGTCCCTTTAGTATGAGATAATTATCATTGAAAATCATTATTTGAAAAGCGTTGATCAACGCAATTGAAAAAAAAAGTACAATTGTTGTAGCTAAACGCGTCCGCATTGCAGCACGCGTGGGAACATTCCGGAGATTGAACTTTGAACCCAAGGGAGCACAAATTCCATGAATTCTGTACTACGTCTGTAATCATACACGGGTGCGAATATCTCAAACGGCTGATTATTACTGTGACAAATGTATGGCAGACCATTAGTATTCGGTGATAATATATGAACTCAATATTCGTTTTTTTCACTAGGTAAACAGTGTTCGTTTTCTTTCAAACTTTCACAGATCTTTCAATTGTATTTTACAATGATATTGATATAGGATTGAAGTCTCAAATGTCATTTTGTGCAATATCTGACACTTTACAGGTATCACTTTAACAGTGAACCCACGCTACGCCACTATTGAACAAATATTGCTGTTTAAATGGAAAATGACATGTTTCGCTAACCCAAAGTTTCACGTTCCTAAAACTGTGCCTAATACGAATTGTAAATACAAACTTATAGGTACTTGGTGACATATTCGGATGAGAAAATACGGAACTGTCCATGTCGGATATGTCAATGGGAAGTTACCAAATGTGATCAAATGTTACACCGAAAAGTTTGTATAAGGAGTTAAAGAAAGTTATCAAATCGAACACAAAGTGTCGAAGTGGCGACCGAAATTATGGTGGGGTGTATGCCCCCCATTGGCCTTTAGAAAGTTTATATTTACGCATATATTACGTGAGATGGACTGCGTTCGTTTCACACCCATGATTTCAAATCGCCACTTAAACCCGATATTCCCGGAGGTACCTTACTGCAGACAAGATGTTACCCTCAATAAAATGGACTACATTATTGTGAATACATACGTATGTGTTTTGTTACGCCCCCGTCCCCCGTTGATTGCGAAAACATTAATATACAATCAAATGAGCTAAGCAAACCTAGTTCGTTAGGTGGATTTGTATTTGCCCCAGAATTTCAAATCGCAATGACTTGGTAAATCCGATATATTCCCCGAGGTACACTTCAGACATATTGACACACTCATCTTCAACCCTTAAAAAATGTCTTGAAAAGGATCGGATTTTCCCTTCTCCTTCTCCCGCATGTATACCGGTAATATACGTTTGCTTTTATATATATGCCGGCAAGGTAACATAATAAGGCCAAAGTGCTTCCGGTCTTGTAAGGAATTGCGATTTTGTGTGTACACTGTTACAGAGCGCCCGCCACAATTTTACTCAAATAAAGAAAAGGCGTCGAAAAAGAAATAGTTCGTGAGGTCGTTTTAGCTTTGCTCCAGAATTTTCAGACGACACGGAAACCAGGTCAAGTGGATGGGGGAATGGGCTGAGGTGACCTCCCCCCCCCCCCCCCCCCCCCCCCTCTCCCCCTCCTTATATCCATAGTTGATTGAGACATTGATGCTTTCAGTGTTTAGAGGGGGCACAGGTTGGTCACACTATGCCCAATATAATCATGTCCCACTCTATTTGACCAATATAATCATGTCCCACTCTATTTGACCACATCCCTTGGTTCTCTTGATCCCACAACCACGGTCATGATGGATATGTCCCCCTGCTCTCAAGTTTAACCTCTGACGTTACACATATCTCCCACTTCACATGAACAACAACAAAAATGGAAAACTGTTGCTTATCGTTGCTTATTTTGCTCTCGAATTCATCGTCTTTAAAAAACAAAGAGTGAAGCAATGGTCGCTGTTTTCAACTGTAACTTCGAATAACTCCCATGGCACATGAACAACAAAATACAACTGTTGCTTCCCATTTTAATGTTGTCTCTCTCTCTCAAAGTCAAAAACTACACAAACGTGAAGTAATGTTCACTACTGACTTTCAACTGTAACCCTACAGATTTGCTTTAGGAAGGAAAAGATAAATCACCTCGAGGAACACCTGAGTGTGATGTTTAAAGTTATTGAGTCGTCAAATTCTGGAATGCGCACTGGGCAGCGCCATCTTGACATTAACCCGACCATACATCGCGGGAAACCAAAAATTAGTCGACCATAAGGCATAACGTCATACATGCGCAGAACAGATGCGCACTCGTATTTAACGGTCGACCGTGTTTACGGTCCAGGATCGTAAGCAGCACCCTATTATTATAACACGACGGCGCAGTTCTTTTAATTCGTTATTGGGACATAATAACTAAAAGGAAGACTAGTGATCCTTCTCAATTTCGCGCCAGCAGCAGAATCAGAATGCGGTCTACTTTTGTCTTAACTTATAATCATACAGAAAACTTGCACGTTTAACCTTGTCGAGTCACAAGGACGAACATGATATCTAAATGTTCCCCGCCATTCTAGTATTGTAAACAAAGCTCTTTAGCCCTTAAACTTTGCTCAGGAAGAGAAAGACGATCTATATTACGGAACACTTTATGTTGTTTATATACCTTTTCAATACATTATACATGTAGATGGCACACCAGTCATCGCCCTCTCAACATGCACAAAGTCGACACAAAAAAAAGTAATGTCATATTTGGTACTCTCAAGCGCAGACAAGACGTTTTTTTTCAAACGCCCCCAGCCCCAGAAATCATCTTACTCCTTTGTATTTACTGATTCATGATATGCGTGGCTAGGGGAAAACTGACACCACCAACATGATTGTCACTGTCTGTCCCCACAGGTGTTCTGATCACGTGACCAGCTTCCAGACATGAAGGAAGCGCGCACTGTTACACAAGCATAGTATATTTGCCTGACATTAAGTGATGGTAAATAACACTTGAGTTTCATACGTGAAATACTCTCTGAGTCGAGTGGCATTTAAGTAAACAAATGCGGGCAAACAGGTCATGTTGCCGCAAGGCCTGACTTTAAAGTCGATGTGTCGTGAACCGTGGATGGCGTGCGATAACACCAAGTGGCACTTGTGTAATAATACAAACGTATGGCCTTACTTTAAAGGTTGTTCGGACTCGTACATCAGATACGCGGTGCAATCTTCCGAACGCCTTGTGCACGGCACGTAATACACACATGACTGGATCAGTGTTTTGCAGTGCGCATTTACGAGCCTAGTTCAAAATGGCGACCCGCGGAGTAACATCCGCACGCATAACGATCTTTAAAGTGATATGCATGTGTGGCGTTTCGGTATCGAGCAGCACTGTGTCATCATAACCAAGCGGAATCGTGCGTGAGCGCACGCCTACGTCTCTCGGCGAGTTTGGCGAGGCGAAAAAAGGTACGTTCAAATATGAGTGATTATTCGCTGCGCAGATCGCTCATTCGTGAAGGTTTCTAAACGAAATATCGATATCGCGATAATTCGTGCAGAACTCGAAATAAGACTCGCGACAAATCGGGACAGCTCGGGTCACTCGGCATAACTCGACAAACTCTCCAGAACTTGGCATAAACTCGGGAAGTGGTCAGACAAATTTCAAACATGTTTGGAAATTCGACCTCGGTTCAACTCGTACTTAACTCGTATTATGCTCGAAATCGATCGTAATGAGCTCGTCATAATTCTTCGTAACTCGTATTAATAATTGGAGAAGAGCGCTGTATGAATCAGATCGCGTTGTTCAGGGTGCATGCTACAGGTCAATAAACTTCCGATCAAGCTCCCATGTATTACTTCTGGGTAATCAGCATTGCCGGGGTATCGATCGGTCTCAAACTCGGATCCCCGTGATTTGGAGTCAAGCGCTTATCCGATCGTGCCACAACACCTGCCCAAACTTGACAAAGCAAAGCTCGTGGTATCTCGTACAAAGAATGAACATGCATCATCGCAACTCGTTTACCACTATGGGAACATTTGAAACGGAATCATTCTTATTGCTTATTGTAGAGGTTTTATTAAATGCACTTTAAAATGGATTCAAAGCCGACCAAAATCTTCACAAAGGAAATTGTAGGGAATAACCAATACTAAAGTATAACTTTAGGTAATTTCTAGCCCGTGTACCGTACAGACCGCGCGTAGTCAAAGTCGTCAAAACTATTTTCGATGGTATAAATAACGTTGGTCGGAATCATATTTCGCTCTGTACTTCCATTGGATATTAGTACCCTAATTGAATCCGTAGTCTAAAATCGTCTGAAAAATCGACAATATTTGGAAAATAAATTCAATCTTGGAGAAATTAAAGCATTTAATTCAATGAAACCCTGATATCAGGCAACCCGAACCCCACGAAAGTGGATAGAATGCACACCTCGTACGTGATAGGAAATCTTAATGGCGAATTGTGTTGGCGGGCGTAGCTTGTACGATTTAAAGGGTCTATTACGGTGAAGAAGTGTCAACTTATAAAAAGCAGCCAAGATTTGCAAATGAAAACAAAAAGTGCTTGACGTAAAATAATCATATCGATTTTCATCTTCTTTTATTAGTTTGTTGTTTGTTCATATTTTTAGAGTGCATAAACCTTTTTCAGCTTGTTTTCGCTTGTGAAAATAAATGTTGAAAGTTTCGGATGAGAATGTTTGATTAGTTAATGTTCCGAGTGGGTCATTACGTTAAACTATCAAAGTAAAGAATCTCTGACGTAGTTTCAATTTCTAAGTTAATGGAAGAGGCTTCCGAGAGTATATCTTGCCTTTTAAACTCAATAATATGAGTTAATCATTTGCTATTTTGCCTATTTGTGCGGGATGTCTAGTATTCCTCCATTGGGACTCTCTATATGGTGCAGAATCGAGACATTCAGCCGAGTTCCTTCTTAGTTTGGCATAATTGTCCCGGATCTCACTACTATTTTAAGAAAACAGCAGTGCAGATGTGGACTAACTTACTAATTCAGATAAGAAAAACATTATTTATTCAGAGCGGTTTCCTTAGTATAATAATGTATAAAATAACACAAACCTTTGCTCCAGCCAATGCCCTTATCCGTTTGGTCCATTTTGACCTTTTTTTCACCTTTTGGCGGGCTAGATAACTATCGTATAAACTTGCATCATTAGCCTATGTAAATTAAATGGCAGCATTAGGAACATACATCTTCATCGGCGCCAATGATTAATACATATTGTTGAAATATTATAAATTATGGTCAACGCATATGGCTACCTTTACCATGCAACCCTCTAGAACTTTCCTATGATCAAGAACAATTGATCAGAATCTGAAATTACAGCGAAGGAAGCTCGTCGAGACGATATTTTACTGTCTGATGATGGACCGTTCGCCCTTTTCGATTCAGTGGCGTAGCTATGGGGAGAGCAAGGGGGGAAATCCCTAACGGAAAGAACACAGCGTGCCACAGTGTGAACACACTGTGAACAAACTGTGTAATTGCTGAGATACACAGAGTGGGGCGTATTATTTTTCACACTTTGAACGCAGGCAATTTAACATTGTGGCGATAGTGTACACACAGTGTGTTCACCCACAGTGTGAACACAGTGTGATAAAACGGTGTAATTGCTGAGATACACCGTGTGGGCGTATTATTTTACACACTTTGAACGCAGGCGATTTCACATTGTTGGCGATAGTGCACACACAGTGAGTTCACAGTTTGTTCACAGTGTGTTCACAGTATGTTCCCAGTGTAAGCAGGGTTTCACACTGTGGAAAAGCTCCAATTTTAACACTGTGGTCCACAGTGTGTTCACACTGTGTCACTAAGGGTAAATGCGTGCACGTCGCTCATTTCAAGCTTCCAGGCTATGTTGTACTTATATGTAGTAAAAAAAATAGAAAGCATTTTTGTTTGTTTTCAAAATAGTTTGTATTTTCTTATTGTAAGGTATTTCGTCTATTATTGGTATGCCAAGCGCTTTGTAACACTTCGAAATGGCGCTATGTTATTGTTTATGTTTTGATAACTGTTGGTTCGTGTTCCCTTCCCACACAATTTCAACCTAAATAACAAACGCGAAAATGGCTTGATCCAAACCGACTCCTGTGAGTCAGGTTTAAATAAAGAGGTAAATAATTGGTGATGAACATGTACAAATGTTTGTTGAATTTGAAATAAAAAGGGGCTGTTTTCATATCTAACAAAGATAGCTGCACATGATGTTAATGTATGGCAAGACATTAAAGGCTGCCACGCGTGGTGTTGATCAATACAATGCCGGGCCGCCATTTTGAACCTATAGCTTATGTGTGCGCACTGCACAACACTAAACCCATGTGTAGCACGCGCCGTACGCAAGGCGTTTGCAAGATGGCACCGGGCATATGATTTACGAATCCGAACTACCTTTAAATACCGTTATGTGAGGGTGTTTTTGTTGTTATTGTTAGGTGGCAATCAGTCAAATGTGACTATTGTTGCCAATTACGTTTCTATTCATTATTCATATATTTTTAAAATGTAATAACATTTTATAAATCATCATCAACATTTGCTATGGCACCGCTATACGTTATGTGAGGGGATGGAGTAAACGCTTTCTAAATGCTACACCGCGTTACGGCTGTACGTTGCGAGACCTGACGCGGCACTGAATCGGAATTCGGCCGGAGTGCGCGTGGGAAGTAGGCCCTACTTAAATAGTCAGGCACGCAAAATTCGACCACCTGTGTTTGTGCGCATATATTTGCACGTGAATGTACGAGATGGACCCTGTTTGAGTTTGCACTTCGTATCTTGTCATGGTATGTGTGCAGCGCACACAAACCCGAAACAACTAACAGTTTGGGATGGAATTTGGTGTCTCTGGCTGAGCGAGCGGTTCATTGATCTTTTGTCGCTAATAAACAAGTCAGTTCTTGCAGATCATGACGAAAAACAGACAAATTTAGTGGATGTTATGACATAAAACAGTTAATTGTAAACTCTCTTTACCCCCACGCATAAAAACAAGATTATGTGCCAGGGGCGTCGATCCTGGGGGGGGCAGGGGGGCGGTCGCCCCCCCCCCCCCCCCCCCCCCCCAATGAAAATATTGGGGGGCGAACATATCATTTCGCCCCCCCAATAATTCCGAAAACGAAGAAGAACAAAATCGAGTGATATAATGCCAAAGAGGGGAAAGACACATTTATCAATAATTAATCTTCAAAATAGCCGTTTTTTAGTTTGAAAAGGACTGTAAATCTCTTTTTTGCCGCGCGCTTCGCGCGCATACAGTTTATCATATTGCAAGTTCCATTTTGGTTGCCGGAACTCACCTTTCGAAATGTGTTGGGCAGTGTAATTTCTCAAACGCACACCTCAAAACGCAGTTTATTAAACCCTCATCTATAGATAGCACACCGTCACAGAAAATAAATAATCTGAAATATAACTTTCAGTCAATTCGTTCCATATGCGCTGAACGCAAATCAAATTGGAATATCATGTCCCCCACATTTGAAAGTGGAGGAGATTGTCCCCCTCCCTTTGTCATTATGTATGTTTGGTTCCATACTTGTATACTTCATATTACGTGAAATTTCTGTCTCAGGTGTGCACCAAATCGCACAGTTTCACGCCCAAAAATACAAAAGCTCCCTACTGTGGGAGGGGGACACCCCCTCCCACACCCTCCCCCGCTCGGTCGCTTCGCTTCCTCGCAATGTCTCCCCTCCACTTTTGAGAAGTTGTTGACGCCCTTGCTTAGCTTCATGGGAGCCCAATGCCCTAGACTATATCGATGGCTCTATAGTATAAAGGATCACGTGGATCCATCTCATGCAAGGCTCAATCTTTTCCTCGCTATGCCCTCGCTAATACGTTACGAGTAGGTTCACTATTTTATACAATGTTAACACCCATAGGAGTTGCAAATGTCTGAAATCTAAAAGCTTCCGGGGGCTCCGCCCCCTAGACCCCCATTATTGTCCCCAAATGTGGGTGCCCCCCAAAGTCAGGTCTTCGAGCCATCAAGACACTTTCAATGAGCGCATAATAAAAACTTCCGGGCATGCCAATGTGGGGCTTTTAGCTCTCTCAGTGGTCCACTCTGGAAAAAATTCAAATTTCGCCCCCCCAATCGCAAAAACGGATCGACGCCCCTGTTATGTGCAAAAGTGCACTAATAGTGATAAGGAGTACTTGAAAGGGGGATTTTGTGATAATCGCGTTAGTAAACAAATCGACCTTGTTGACTAGACCATGAGAAGTACGCTTGTCTAAAAATGTGTTGATTTAGTGGGATTGTTTCCATAATAATTTGTTGTTTTGCCTTTATTGTCATCATAGGGAGCGTGCTGGATGAGATTCAAACGAAATAACCTTGGTCTGAATATAAACTGTTGCTAGATGACTTTGTTTAAATAATTTAAGGAGTTAAGAGTCTTTCTCCGGCAATTATGTCCATTCTACGCACAGGATATTGATCATTAATCCGACAAAACCCAAGCTATGTTGCCGTTCCCTGGCCCAAGGGAGGGGGGGGGTGGGGGGGGGGGGGGTACATACTCTCCAATTCCTATATAGTTTGATTGACCACTTTCATATTTGGCACACACGTCAAGCAGGTCAAGCTCTACAAGTTGCAATCATAAGCATTTCAGAAGGTCACCTTATGAGGGCGCCATTTACGACAATTCAATTATGACGAAAAACGTAGAAAATGCTCTAAGGTTTGACATTTCTGGGCTATTTCCACCAGTTGGACTTATTTATGTAGGTACATTAAACTTGTTAACATTATCCTGCAAGTTTACATTTTCTAAACAATAGATCATTACAAATTTATGTGGTATTGAATGGGTTCTAGTGGCACATTATGTCCACAAAGCCATTGTGGAGGTGACCTTCATAATGAGTTAGTAAACACAATACATACAGTACATGATCCAACCTGAGCTAAAAAGTGAGATGTTCCATTTCAAAATATTTGTAGACATTATGATAGTTTAACTTATTGTCTTCACCTTACCAAAATACATGTTAATTTGCAAGTGTAATTGAAAGAAAAATGCATTTTTAAATGTGTACAATAAAGTAGATTTTGATAATGTGTTGTGTTATTATAAAAACTATGAAATTTGTTTCAATCGTGATTGTATAACATGAAGAAGAAGAAGATGTGATATTTGTGTCGGCGTCTGAAGAACATTCATGTCAACGACACGATCACATAATCCGCCATTTCTAAAGCAGTCTGTTGATTGGCCTCTCGAACTCGTGGTCAAAGGAACCTCAATCCCAAGGTACCAGTTGTCCTAAAAACGCCTAAAATACAGCTCTCGTAGAATGATACTAAATGCTCAATATGCGCCATGCGTCGTCTAAAATTACTCGCCTCTTCTCCCACTCGTACTCGTACAGACTACTATATTAAAGGGAATTCTCGGTAACTTTGTCTTCAGCAATCAAAATCATTTTTGCGATCTGAATTAAGCGGTTTCTTACTGCGTTATTGCATGCATGTATAATGTGGCGTTCAAGAATTATTTTCCCTTTTCCCCAAAAAGGGCCCAGCTCGTGCAAATGACGTATGCACAATTACTGCTGAAATGCGCGAATAGATATACGCGCACAAACACACCGGAATATTCGTTTTGAAAAGTAATTCCTGATCGCCAATCTAAACATAGAAAGATGAAGCCGATTATAGTTTTTACATGTCTCCTTCGTTACAGAAACATTACTGATTTCATTTCAAACCTCCGCGGAGATGATTTTAACTGTACACAGACATGTTATGGCAATAGATCAATACATGAAAGTTTGCATAATCATAAATTTCTCCGTCGTGGAAATGGCCGCTGGCAGTGATATCCGTTTCACACCGATCATCATGGGAACGTTTCGCAGTTCTCTGATCAGGGGGGGGGGGGGTTGGATCTAGCTTTTTGGTAAGGGGGGGGGGGTTGACCCAATGACGATGCGGATACTGTGTGGGTCTGGACACATGATGGCGTTTTTCTATGCACATCACATTTTCACTTGGCAGCCCAAGGGGGGGGGGGTTTAAACCCCCTAACCCCCCCCCCCCCCCCCCGTAGATCCGCCGCCGCATGTACACAACAAGCCTATGAGCTGTGCCAGTGGCTTTGTGTGGTCGGACTGATACTGATATAGGGGGTCGGGGTGGGTGCACTAGAAGTATGACTCCAACACTGCCTTTGTAAAGGGTCTTTCCAAAAGGTGACCCCCCAATTTCTGACACTTCTGAATTAACCCCCCCCCCCCCCCCCCCCTGGGGCTGCCAAGTGAAAATGTGATGTGCATAGAAAAACGCCATCATGTGTCTAGACCTACACAGTATCCGCATCATCATTGGGTCACCCCCCCCCCCCCCCCTTAGCAAAAAGCTAGATCCACCCCTGACATGTGGAACATGCAGCCACGATATCAGATAAACAAAATAATTATGTAATGGCCAAATTTCTCGCCTCCTTTATATACATACACTGCCCTGCCCGTGCGTGACCTTGTTGGCAATGCAAAGGTCGTTCCGATCCGGTTTCGTTCCCACGCGCGCCGATACGCGGTCAAGATTAGCCTATCCGATAGGCGTCTCAGCTTTCTGGCAAGTACTAATCGCGTTTAATATGGAGACGGAAAACCGGTGATCTCGAACCCGATGCGCGGAGCGCATCCAGGGTTCGGACATCGGTGGTTCCGTCCACATAACGCGATTAGTACTTGCTAGAAAGCCCGACGCATATCGGATAGGCTAGGTCAAGATCAAACATACTGTAACATGTGAGAAAGAGAGAGTGAGCGAGAGAGGGTCGTAATAGAGAGAGGGGAAGAGAGCTAAAGGGAAAAAATCCGTGTACAAAATGAATGGGGGAAAGGTTGTCAGAAGAGGGGTGTCAGGGGTGTCAGGGGTGTCTGAAATCGGGGGGTCACCTTTTGGAAAGACCCGAAAATAAACTAAATTTTGTTTGTGCGACATCCAACACATAAATTGAATAATGTCGAATCTTTCAATAATCATTGTACCTTTATGTGAACCCTGTACAAAGCGCTCTTTGAATACGTGAACAGATGTAAATGTGTAAGTAGAGCAGATACAGACCGGTGTATTTCAGCCTTCAATTGAGCGACGGTCAAAGCGTTGAATCAGTTATCATCGCGTTACAGAAAACCTTCATCTTATAAACGGAAATGGACTTTCCGTGAACCTAGCACCCCTAGCGCACACCGCCTCAAGAAACTGTCTCGTTGTATCTCCTTTCCGGGAATCGGGAAAAGGAATTTAGTAACCGAAACCGCCCAATGGGTCCGAACAAGGCTTCCGGCGTATCCGGTAAATCAACGACTCGGTCACGAATCTGTCCGCTCGTCGTAATCTCTATTTCCTCTCTCTCTCTCTCCTCCACTTTCTGTCTCCATCTCTCTCCACCTCCTTTCTTTCTGTTCCTGTCTCTTCCTCTAATCCTTAGTGAAATTTGTAATCGAGATATATCGACCATTATCTCTCTGCCTCCTTCGACTCTCTTTCTTGTTTCTTGTAATCATAATGATATTGTCTGTATCTTTTTATTATTTCGTATTTTTATTGTCCGTGCCTTCTCTCTCATACACACTTGCACACACGCATGCACACGCACGAACACATTTACACACGCACACACAGAAATACACACAAACTAGCACACACACAGTCACACACGCACGCATATACCCACAGGCACACCCCCCACACACACACACACACACACACAATCCCCACCCTCTCCTCTCCTTTCCACATCCCCCTGTAAGTCTCCAGACGTCTATTAGGTTTATGTATAAGCTTTGTCCTTCACTATAATGTTCTCCCACGGTGTTGTTTTCTTGTTTCCATCAGCGTTGTCTCAAGCACCCGTCTCTTGGCGGCCCGGATCAATGGTCTACATCAGCTGCTGTGTACGATACTATTTAAAGGCATTAAGCCACTTTGTCAAAATCTACAGGGGCCGCGGAACACGGGGGCTGGGGGCTGCAGCCCCCCACTTTGGGGCTTAAAACAAAGAAATACATAAGCATAAAATATTAAAATATATAACAATTCAAATGTGGTCAGCCCCTCTACTTTCAAAACCTTTCCGCGGCCCCTGATCTATACAACTTACTAAAAACTGTAGCGGTTCTCACGTACCTCGTTGTGTTCATATTCCCAAATAAATAAGTTACGTTGTTCGATTTTGTCTTTCGTTAAAAAAATGATATGATTGAGGTGTTCTGATTTGGAAGTCTCCGTAGGAGACATTCAACTGTACAACAAAATTAGTGCATCGAGTTATAGCAAATATCACGTTGCATTTCCGTTCATCACTCGCCCATACGACATTCATTTTAACGTACAATATTCGCATCTCGCTCATTGGACATATCGGATCACAGAAATAAAGATCTATGTTATTAACCCTGTTTTGCAATATATATCAAGAAAGTAAATTCAATCTCTTTAAAGTCATGCCTGTAAAGTGTCTAACTCCACGAAAATTACTTGGAGCTTCCTCGTTTCTCTTCTACCGGGTTGTTTAGCTTATGGTAAAAGAAGAATAAAATAGGGTTTGATTTTTTCAAATGTCCCTTTAGTATGAAGATAATTATCATTGCGTTTGTTTCAACCGATGACGAACATCTAAACAAACACTCATCAAGTGACACACACACACACGCACACACACACACACACACACACATACCCACACACACACACACACACACACACAAACACACACACGAGTGAAGACACAAGTGAGGACATCTGTATGCGTTTGTTTCAACCAATGACGAACATCTGAACAAACACTCATCAAGTGACACACACACACGCACACACACACACACACACACACACACACACACACACAATTATTGCCCTTTAGTTTGTTGTTCAGCACAAACTCAAGTGTGTCAACGAATCTGTAGAAATAATCATATTTAAATGTTTATATGATTTTAACAACCGAACACGACATCGGCTTTGTGTGTCGTCACCATGGTCACGTGGTGATCGTGTTTTGAGACAGTATGCAAGTATGCGTACACTAACACAAACGCGCACATACATCCAATAAAGAAATCACTATCTTGACAGAATCAAATTTCATAAGAATTAACAAATCAAACACATCCCTGTATTCTTGTGGTTGTAACGCGATCACGCTTAACCAGCGAGATTTCACCTCGAAAAGTTAATTTCATCGCGATCGGTGAGGGAAATTATGACGAAATAGTAAAAGAACGGGCCGTGACTGGAGGAAGAAGAAATGAAAACAATGGAAATGTCGAAAAAAATTATATAGGAGTATAGTAAGCGGAAGAGAGGGCGGATATAATGAAAAGGTTAAACAATATTGGGGTAGGCAGGCATGGTTATCCGATATGCGATACTTCCGTGTAAAGAAAGGGCGCATGGTCTGACAAGAATGAAGCTAAGAGAGAGAGAGAGAGACACAAATTTATGAAATCACTGGAAAATATCTTGTGAGACAGGTAGTCACGTCGTAAATCGATTCGACCACAAATTACCCTTACCCGCAAAATCCGTGTTTACATTTTATCTAGGTGACGGGAGACAATTATTGCAAATTGCGTATTACTTTTGCCGCGTCGAGTGTCGTGCAACGACGCAGGCCTATAAACAATTAACGCTTTTGTAACATCGCCCAACGCGTACAATGTATATGTACGCACCTAACGTGCCACTTACTTTCATTCAAACCTGTGGAAAGCTGTTTTGTATCTCTCATCAAGATGCTACTTAACTGCCAGGTAGATGCGTGCACACGGTGGTAAATAAGTATAAAAGACAATGCCTATTATATTTTTGGGGGCATTGTATAGTTGTATACGTAAGTGGCTATATTGTTTAGTGTACATCATAATCTTCAAGCATCATGATGCTCCTAACTCACGCGTTCACGTTTGACCTTTATAGGAGTGTTGAGTTCACACATTAGTAAATCGGAAGACTTTCCAACTCAACGTGCACATGTGAACACGTGGTAGGACGACACTCGTGCTGACTTGGTGTTCACAACCTCGACTCCTCGAGTAATACAAGTCGATAATTTTCATTGTACCCAGGGTCGGTCACAGCCAATGCGCGCCCACTCCACCGCGCCAAAGTTCTCTCCTTCACCATTTTCGCGCGACATCTCGTAATTTCCAAGATGAAATTCTCTCCCCCTTGTGAATGTGAACCTATTGCCTACATGAACATGGTGGGGCATTGTGTTAACTCTGCGGGAATTACAAAATCTACTAGGAAAC
Organism: Echinarachnius parma; assembly: GCA_037951105.1. Classification (NCBI taxonomy): domain Eukaryota; kingdom Metazoa; phylum Echinodermata; class Echinoidea; order Clypeasteroida; family Echinarachniidae; genus Echinarachnius; species Echinarachnius parma. Next base: position 7,961 of record JBAMJV010006880.1, on the reverse strand, counting down.
GGGTTCAGATGCACCGTGATGTAGGTTTGTTTCTCCTAAAATATCTCCTAAGAATGTATCGTGTATTCGTCTTCGATTATTCTCTTCTCCACGATTGTCAAATTCCTATAGATTTGGTACATGTTGTACCAGATTTCAGTTCACGATGATATACCACTTGTTTGGTGATTGGCTGCTCGTGGTCTGGCCTTCAGTTATATGGTGTTTGTTTTTTTTTTTTTTGTGTGTGCGACGCTTTCAACTACTGGGGCGGACCCCATGTAACGTGACTTTATATGAAGTACTAAATGCACTTGGAAAAGTAGGACGTCGAAGAAATCTAATAAAGGGGAGATGAAGAAAGGGGAAAAGGGTGATGAGAAGAGGAAAAGACGAACAAGGAGAAGGAGGGGAGAAGAAGAAGATGATGACGGAGACGAAACAGCAGAAGAAGAAGACGAAACAGCAAAAGAAGAAGAAGAAAAAGAAGAACAACCAGAAGAACAAAAACGAGAAGAAGAAAAGAACAAGAACAAGACGAAGAAGGAGGAAGAGAAGAAGATGAAGAAGATTAAAAGAAGACAAAGTAGAAGAGGAATATTAATAAGAAGAAGAACGAGAAAGAAGAGGAGTGGAACGAAAGGGATTAGAAAAAGTTAAGCATTGGTATATGATGATGTCGACGATGATGAAGATGATGATGATGATGATGATGATGATGATGATGATGGTGGCGGTTATGATGATGACGACCTAACATTTCTTTTATGCAGAAATATAAGTCTTAAAATCCCACGCAAAAATAAACACCTAAATTCTACGGAGTTTGTGCAACCAGGGCGGGTTGACCGACTAATACCTTTTTTTGGGGCTGCGATACACATTTTAGTTGGGAATGTTTCCCAAAAGTGCTGTTAGCGTTAAAATTGGTTGCTATGAAGACTCATAGTAAAAGGACCAGTGACCTGTTAAATCAACTGCATAAGTGAGCTATTTTTGTCCATGTTTTCCGCATTTTCGTAAAAACAAACAAACAAAAACATTGCATTTCGTTACTATAACGATTGAAAAACACCATGGTAAGTCGATGTATGAGAATTTTAACCGTGGATAAAAGGGGGCTTTAGAATAACGGATAATGTGTTGTCACTTCCAGTTATACTATACAATTAATTTCATTACTTCATAAATTATGTTTATTCCATGCCCCCCCCCCCCCCCCCCCCCCCGATTCCGGGATCATTTCGTGCACCTGTTGGGTGCTCATATTCCTTAACCCTATGTCAATGTGAACCTAGTGAACTGTGTATTAAGCATATGGTATAACTGCAATATCTCGCGGCCATTTGGTTAATGCACAATCGCAAACCGCGGCAAAAGACGAGAGAATAGCAAAATGGTGTGGGGAAATGCAGCCGCGCGGGTCGCGCGAAACGATTTGATTGCGTCCCCGGGGGCACCCGATCACGTTTGGGCCCTGTCCCACTTGGCTATATCCATGTTGCAGTACCTACCTTTGTGATTGTTGCAGGTTGTATTTAATAAAGGGATCCACACATGTATCATTAAATCGCAGAGAGTAGTAGGCGAGCAGATTGTATGTTTAAAACAAGCAGATTGCATTGGGTAAAATTAAATGGACTGCATCGCCGTCACTGAGGGCGCTTCACAAAGGGGTAAGCAAAGAGACGTCGTGTTAAGCCCTTTGCAGACAGAGCCGACTCAACCCGATCCGATTGGTTTTCAGTCGGATCGGCTCTATGTGCGTTGCCTCACGACTCCGACTTGGCCAGTCGGAAGCCAATCGGGCCCGATTCAACATGATGAATCGGCCGCAACTGAATCGGCCAACTGTCGCTTTCAGTCGGGTCGGGTCGGATCGGGTCGAGTCGGCTCTGTCTGCGCCGGGCTTTATACGCACGCCGTACGCGCTGTAGCTGACAAGCGCTGAGCCAGAGCGCATACGCACATTGCGCAGGGCGTTCGCAAGATCTGAGCATCGCGCATCTGATTTACGAAATAATCCAAACCGTGCACCTCTAAGTCTAAGTATGACAGATCCCTCGAATACACATGATATAGCACGGCGAAACGTCCGAACGAACTCCGTCGATATTGGTCGATCACGACACGGGAACACCCTAGAAGACTCGCCTCGAGATGACTGTGCGTCTGGAATCAAGGTTAAGTACCCCAGCTGCATGGCTGGTTTAGTGCCGCAAAAAGGGCGCTAAACTCGAACCGTGCCTTTCTGCACGTGTCACAGTTTTGACGGCAGCGACCGTGCCATCCAATGGCGTCAATATGGGGGCATATGGATATGTGCCCCCCTAATCAGTTGGTAAATCAGTCAAAAACGAGGGGCAACATAAAACAAATAAATAATGGTGCATAAATCGTTCTCGACAGTTTGTTTTATGTTGCCATGTAAACTTGAATATACTACGGCACTCCATTACTAACGAAATAAGAATAAGAAGGAAGTTCGTTCGGAATGAACTAGTAGGATACTTTTAATTCGGCTCCGTTCGCGTGATCAAAACGCCATGTAACTTCGAAATTTTGCGAGATACTGACCGTTTTGCCACACTTGGTCGGATAGGAAACGGAAGGAGAAACGGTGGCGTGGGACAAGGCCATAATGCTTTTGAACGGCACGTCTAGATACAAGGTTAAGTATCGTAGCGGGATTTGAGCTACAAACGGCGTTTAAATTGAAATCATAATTCCGTGCACGTGCTTTGTGGTGTTAACTTGTAATACAGTTTAAAATCGAGGATCTATATTTGGATTGGCTCTTCATTGCCAATGCATAGCTCTTTTTTCGCACCTGCTGTGCGCTGCAAAAACAGCATTTTATTACATTTATGTTACATTGCATTGTATTACATACTGTACGTACGCAAAAATAAAGACGGTTACATAATTGAAATGAAGGGACGGAATAATTGTAACTTTGTTCATTTTAACCATATCGTATAGAACTTTGTGGTTGTCGTGGGCTTGGCGGTTTTCTTATTACCGATAGCACAAACGTTATTGCTCTTCAATGTTTTGTTCATTATTTATATATTCAAATATTTATCTATTAAACTTTATATAACGTTATTCGGTGCATTCACGTATTCTCTGAAAAGAAAGTTTGCATTTGTATTCGTGTGAGTATTTTATAGCACATCTCAAGTTTCCCAAAAGAAACGTTAAAATACTCAAGTTTTTTTCTGTCGTTGAGCGTGTGCGAGGGAAAGCTGAACATCATGTATTCTTGACCTATAATATAATACGTTTGTATTTGTATGCATCGCTGCGCGAGAAGGACGAATTACGCACTGAGGCACTCGCACATGTCACAAGTAAGCGCACGCACCATTACACACCTGTTTACACGCAGAAATCAGCGTTTTAACCATAGAAGTATGACACCTACTGCCGTTGTAGAACGGTTTTAACTCTACGCGTGCTCGCAACTAAAAAGGAACGAGGCGTATAGCCTGGCTATTTTGTCGATTGAGACGCCGTGCTAAGCTCTTATACAGTCAGTGTGATACGACCTGTACCGTACGTACCCCATTTTCTTGAGATATTTTGTTCTGCGGTTTGCGCGCGCTGATTCAACTTGGGGTTCGTCTTTTATACTTGGTTGCCGATCGTCAAATTGAGCAAGCCATTGAACGTAAGGATCAGCGAACGTAACACGTGTCGGATAATTCTCTCTCAGTATGCAGTGGTATTAATTATATAGTAATGGGACTACTTACAATTTTCACATCATAGACCTTTACCTCTTTTCTAAACGTGAATCGTTGGATGTAGAATATTTACGACTGGCATGATTGGGTAAGCAACGTTGTTTTTTTAATATGTATGGTAAAGTCGTTTTCTCTTATTATAATATATTATTATGAAATGTATTTATTTTCTCTTTTTCTAAAACTGTTTTCTTTTCATGGAACGGATAACAGCTGTTTTAATTTTGTTTAATAGTTAACATCTTTGAAAAGGGTCATTCAGTATACCCTATTGTAATTGTTACACATTATTTGCTACACATTATTGCCGACGATGTACACATTCCTTTACCTTGGATTAGCGGTAAATGTTCTGCTTTTATAATACAAAATCGTAAACACTTACATAATTATCTCGATAACCTTCGCTACAACCCGTGTATAATGAGCCAATTAGACATATCATCCTATATGACTACTGTTATTTTATTCCTTTAAAAAAAAGTTCTGTAATGTGCCCTCCGACAAAGTTGCCAAGTACAGTTAAACTGTATTTTAAAAGACCACCTATATAATATAAGGGAACTAAGATTTTTGGCCACTGCAGTAGACAGGTAATAAACATGGACGTCTACCCATACAAAAAAAAAACATATTTGCGATGGATTACGTTTATAGCCAGGTGACCATTAAAGGGATCTAGTAACTTTGCTGACATTGCAAAAAGCGATGAGTGGTTGATATACAATGAATATTGTTGTTATCTGATATGTCCACTGGGTGTTGTGTGAACATTTCACGTTCAATGGACTTTATATGGCCGAGTAATGAGCAAAATGCAAATTGTCATTCACTAACTCATTGCACTCACTTTGTACACGGTTCTGACGGATCCATTGGATAATTTGACATCTGAACACTTCAATCGTAAATATCTTTTTAACGAAGGGAAATTTGAAAAACCAAAACCTGTCCTATGCTTTTTTTTTTGTTAATAAGAATACAACAAGGTACGAGGGAACCGCTAGAATTTCAATTGGATTTTGAGGATTTGGACAATGTTACTAAGTCCCTTTAAACACATGATTGACTGTACATTTAACATGTTGCCCCCTGGAGTTCGAAACATCACAGTGTTCATGGTGGTGAATGGTGGTAAAATGTGTATTTCTATAATCCGATATATCCACTAGGACTAGTAATATGGGGAGATTTCACGTTCAATGGATGTTATGTGGCCGAGCAATGAGCGAAAATGCAAGGTGATATTCACAAACTCATTGCACTGACTTTTCACACAGTTATAACTTTCCAGTGGATTATTAAAATTCCGAACACTTAAATCGTACATTTATTTTACACAAAAGGGAAATTTCTAATAAAAAACAAAACCTGTTCCATATGCTTCTATTCGAAATACGACCACAACAAGGTATGAGGAACCACTAGAATTCCAATTGGATTAAGAGGATTTGGACAATGTTACTAGATCCCTTTAAATGGATGTTATGTGACCGAGTAATGAGCAAAATGCAGAGTCATATTCGCAGATTAATCGCACTGACTTTTCACACAGTTATAACTTTCCAGTGGATGATTAAAATTCCGAACACTATAATCGTACATTTATTTTAAACAAAAGGACAATTTCTAAAAAAGACCTGTTCCATATGCTTCTATTGGAAATACGACCACAACAAGGTTTGAGAGAACAACTAGAGTTCTGAGTAAGATTCGGGGATTTGGACAATGTCGCTAGATCCCTTTAAAGGGACTTAGTAACATTGTCAAATCCTTAAAATACAATTGAATTCTAGCGGTTCCCTCATACCTTGTTGTATTCGTATTGGTATTACCAATTTAATCATGGGACAGGTTTCGGTTTTTCAAATTTCCCTTTCGTTGAAAAGATATTTACGATTTTCAGATGTTAAATAATCCAACAGATTGCACCCGGTCGCATTTGTTTCGCAGTGTGTTCATATCTTCGGTAGATATATTAATGATACTAAATAATAATAGGTTCGATTTATATATAATAGCGCCTAATATGATACAATAAGTATCATCTCTAGGCGCTTTACACTATCTTTAACCGATCATAGGATACAATGCAAACCAGCACACATTGTGCGCAACCATCTCCGCTCCCTTGGGAGCATTCCTTCCAAGCGGCTCATTGGCTTTGAGAGATCGTTCACATAACAGTTTAAACGTATATGCCCCAATTCTGCGGATACTGTGTGGGTCTGGACACATGATGGCATTTTTCTATGCACATCACATTTTCACTTGGCAGCCCAAGGGGGGGGGGGGGGGGGGTGGTTTAACCCTAACCCCCCCCCCCCCCCCCCCCCCCCCCCCCCCATAGATCCGCCACTGGTTGAAAACCTTTATACCAGATTTGGTTTATCCCAATTGGTGTTGTTTTATATTTACAAAATATGTGCCCAAACGACATCCGCATTGTTTTGATTGAGAGTGTCTTTCAATTGATATTTCGCTCAGTTTATGTACATTTACAAACTATGTGTGCTTTAAAGGGGACCACCAGGCAAAGGACAACACATTATTATATGTTTTGGTACCGTTTTGTGATATCAAATAGATACCCCACATTTTGCAAAGGGTTGTGTAATTCATAATCAAAAGCAATTAATTTCCACCACTTACGGAACCACGGCTATCTCGTGGTTCCACATGGGCCAGGCATTTGCGAGTGCGCCAATGCAATTCACGCGTACGTCAATAGAATCCCGGATGATTCATTCGCTCTGCATAGAGCGCCGCTGGCTCTGCTCGCATAATAGTCTGCGCATTCAGACCGCATGACAGCATGTCTTGAGAATGGTGATGCGTTTTCCAATTATATATTTTTTCTGAAAACATATTTTTTGGAACTTATTGAAGGAATGGAATACTAAAGATGTTACCTTTCTAAATTATAAAAGATTGTTATTTGTGGGTGGTGGTACCCTTTAAATTTATCATTCCAACTGTACTGTAGATTCATAGTATCATATTATAATCCAGATGCTATTAGAAAATACCATCATAAAGAAGGTAACAGCAGGCGCGCCGGAAGCAGTTTTGGATTGGGGGGGCAAAACCCCAAGGGGGCTCACAATTTGTGTGTGTAGGGGCTCCTGCCCAACCACACTCTGAGTTGCCAACTTTGAGCCAGATGTGAGAGTGAGACATTGCGAGGGAGCGAAGCGACTGAGCGGGGGGAGGGTGTGGGAGGGGGGTGTCCCCCCTCCCACGGTAGGGAGCTTTTGCATTTTTGGACTCTGAAATCTGGACTTGAAAACGTGCAATCTGGTGCATACCTAGATAGGAAATTCGGCTGTATTTGGGAAAGCGTGATATGATTTGATCGACCAGAAAGTTTTAATATATTTTTCACGTAGAAAACAAATAATTGACACACTAATAAATATGTACCCCAAAACACACACACAACAACATAAACCATAATTATGCAACATTATGTATGATCCAACAACACACAGCCAATAATGAGTCCGAGGGAGCGAAGCGCCTGAGGGCTGGGGCAGGGAGGGAGGGGAGGGTTTGGGAGGGGGTATCCCCCTCCCCACGGTAAGAAAGATTTTGCATTTATGGACTTGAAATTGTGCAATCTGGTGCATACCTAGATAGGAAATTCGGGCTTAAGATCAACTGTATCTGGGAAAGCGTGTTATGATTTGATATATTTTTTACGAAGAAAACAAATAATTGACGCACTTATAAATATGCACCCAAACTCACACATATATATTGTATTTGGTGTCATACACAGTTCCAACATAAACTATATGGCGCATGTATGATCCAACAACATGGCCTAATAATGAATCCCGAGGGAGCGAAGCGACCGAGGGCTTGGGCAGAGCCAGAGGGGGAGGGTTTGGGAGGGGGTATCCCCCTCCCACGGGGAAGATTTTGCATTTATATACTTGAAATGGTGCAATTTGGTGCCATACCTGTGAAGGAAATTTAGAATCTGAGTTAAACAAAAAAAGAATAAAATGTCTATGCTCTCATCAGATGTTTACAACAAACTGAGATAATCTGTTTGCGCGCGAAGCGCGCAGCGAAAATTGAAAATGGATGTATAAATTAGTTTTTGAACGTTAGCTCATACATTTGATGGTGTCTTTCCCACTCTCTTTAAAAAAAATTTTGGGAGGGGGGGGGGGGGCTTTTTTGGGGGGCAAAATTGCGTTTTGCCCCCCCACTTTTTGGATTGGG